>JBCEZX010000008.1:6035550-6043050 GCA_039654345.1 Cataglyphis cursor | reverse complement strand
ATAGTTCAATGATTTTTTGATGCAACTTTCTAATATAAATATTTTTTACGCCTATGCTTCTTCAGTGGTCCGCGAAATTGATTTTCACATTAGAAGCTCATTAACTTCTTAACTTATCAATTTTTTTGCGTGCGTTTTCTAATGTTGTTCATTCATAGGAAAGAAAAACATGAAACAAATTACAAGCTAGAATTGTACTGAAAAAAATTAAATAACTTCCGTAAAATAAACATTTTTTCACTTGCATAATATTTTCATTTCTTTTGTCACTAAAATTATTATGAAAAATATGTATTGCATGTTCAATATTTTATTAAGACATTGAATATATATATAAAGAGATAGATATATATTTATAATATATTTTAAATGCATAATTCACTTGTCTTGTCGACTGTTTGCAATAGGAGAGTAAAATTATTAGAGATAATTTTTTAAAGAGTTCTTCGGCTCTCGAAATTCCTTGAGAATACCCTGATTTTTCTAAATACAAAAGAAATGAGAAATTCAGATTTTTACATGTTTTTCCAAGAAGACACCTTGATAATGTTTAATTAACAAGTAATAACAAGATCGTTGTAACGATCTTACATAAAAAATATGAAATAATCACAATCTGTGAAATATTGTACAATACCTTCCAAAGAATATAAGAAACATTATATCTATTTGCTGTAATTATTAAAAATGATGATTTTAATAAGATTTAAAAAAATACTAACAGATATCTAGTAATATCTAAATTAATATAATATACCAAATATACAGTTATATATATACAGGGCGTCAATCGCATCATCCGTCGTGTGCAAGTAGAGCAGGCAAAACTGAAGAAAAAAGTCTTTGTACCATTTTTAATATAACGCTTAATAAAAGAGTTATTATTGAGTGAAGTCTCGCCGATCTTTAGCTGGACGCACGATCGGTGAACCGCACGCAAGGTAGTGTGCGTGAGCGTTCAGATATTTACAACGGCTATATATATATATATAATTCAGCACAAAAGAGTTGTGTATTTTATGAAAGATACTTTTGCTTGTGTGAAGTATTAATTTCTCTATTATTTGAAACTTCGAGAATCGCATTGAGAAAAAGAAATTGTACAACAGTACTTTAAATTGATATATTATGAAAAATATCGAGAAATGATAGTCTTTCATATAAACTCTACTTTAGATTCTACATTATCACTCGATAAAAAAGAAAAAAATCTTATTATATTGTCATAATTGGTTTCAATGAAGATAAGGTCAAAGATTAACTCATTTGCATCGATGAGTAATCATAATATAACAGCGATATTTTATCCTCTATTAGTTTGTCATAGTTTCTTCGAAACCGAACGCACGCAATTGTACGTTTTTTTATTTATTTTATGTTACAACACGACATATTCTCATACAATCAATAAATATACGATCAATAAATCAATATTAGATGATTTTAAATATCAATTATAGCTTTTCGAAAAAGTCAAGGCAGAAAGGGGATTGCCAGCGATCGAAAAAGTAATAACGGTCGTCAGAGGAGACGTATCACAGCTAGGACTTGGATTATCTCCGGAGGATAGAAAAATGCTCTGCGATAATGTTGAAATCGTGTATCACGGAGCAGCTACCGTCAGGTAACGAAGATAAGAAAAAGATGTATCACTTTTCGCTAAAATACAATATTTAATATTTATCAATATAATAATATTATTGATAATAATATTCATAATAATAATATTGATAAATAATTGATAAATAATAATAATAATAATAATAATAATAATAATAATAATAATAATAATAATAATAATAATATTGATAAACATTATTATAATATTATTATTAATATTTATCAATATATCTTAATATTTATCAATATATTTTCAACAAGATATGTTGCGAATTTTCCGAAGTTTTGTTCCTCTAATTCTCAATTTTAAAAATAATCAAACTATTTTTTCTCAAATTGTTCGTTTTCTCGCATCATTTAATATCAATGTCCATTCAATAGTTTCACAAATCATTGACAATTTATATGAATCATTATTTATAAATATCTCTCACAATTTTATTATTTAATCCGCAAATATATGGGTTTCTCTTCTGGCTGTATGCGCGAAGTTTTTCATATTCCAATTTTTCTGTTTTGCAGATTCGACGAATCATTGAAGACAGCCGTACTGCTAAATACACGTGGCACAAAGCAGATGATAGAATTGGCTAAAGAAATGAAGAATTTACTTCTATTCGTTCATATCAGTACGGCCTATTGCCATCTCGAAGAAAAAGTATGAATCTAATTTCTTTTTCTTTCATTCTTCCCCTTTCTCTCTCTATGCATAATAAATATATATATGTCCCAGGAAGAAAAGTCAATATTCTGGAATGGTATCAGTCATTTTAAGCAAAAATGTTCATATGAAGTCTATTCCAAATGGTTTCCGAGATAGCCTAAATTTGGCGCAATATTGTCACTGTCATCTGAAGCGTCAGTTGATTGTTGTGACTATTGATAGTGACATTGTAGAAGTTATTAAACATGTTAAAAATGCCGCACATCTTCATAAATGTCGAATATGCAGATACGCTGTATGTTGATTTCTGCGATGGTAGTGTCATTGCTGCTGTTGAAGAATATTGTCGACACTTTCCTACACGCAGAAGTCCGGATTACAGAATGTTTTCCAAGGTTTACATTGCGTGAAAGTAGTACTCTTCCCAGTGCTCTTATTCCATCTGAACGAGGATATAAACAAAATGTGGAGGAACAGGAAAATATTCTTTCAATGGTACAGCATAGTTCTATTAGTATACGAAGAGTTGCTGTAGTTTCGGTGTTTCATACACGAACGTGTATGGCGAACATTACATGAAAACACTATATAAAAAATTAAAAAAATAAGAAATAAATAAAAAATAAATAAATAAATAAAAAATAAATAATAAATAAAAAAAATGTGTCCCTTGGACAATAAATTAGAAACAATACGTAATATCTCTTTCTTATCGGTAATTTTGCAACTATACATTCAGCTCTATCTTGGAAACCATTTGAAAGAACATCGTTTATGTGAATATTTTTGCTTAAAATATCATCACATCTCCTAGAATATTGATCTATTCTCTTGAAACAATATATATATATAACATTCTAAAAGATGACAAAAAAAAATAAGTTAAAAACAGAGAATAAAATTTTGTCACACGAATTTTTTACAAGAAACTTCGCTTTCCCAAAAAAAATAATTTTGAATATTCGTCAGGCATATTCGTACACTTAATTGTCTCTCCACACATTTGTATAATATTTATATATTTTTTAAGTAAAATTTTTTTTTTATCAATTTTACTAACTTATCCTTATCGATATGAACTCTTAGTTTCTATCATTACAAGCAATTACAGCAATCGAGAGTACATGAGCATGATTCTTGTATGTGGCAATAACACTTCTGCTACTAATTACTACTAGGATCGGTATTTTAATCATCAATATCCCGACTTACTCAAAAAGTAGAACATAATTTTTTTTTAATCGCTTGTCGATATGGTGATCCGATTTCACTAAATAAGTATAATTCGCAAATAATTTTTTTAAGCTCGTGTGAAAAAATTTTATTGTATGTTTTCGACTTCTTTTTTTCATATATAGAATCACTTTTTTCTTGATTCAATCAGTTACGAAATATCTTGTGTGCACGCATACAGAAACTATTCAAAAAATAATAAATCAAAACAACCAATCTCGATAGGTTTTATATGAGAAAACGTATCCTCCGCCAGCGGATCCTCATAAAGTAATTAAATGCGTCGAATGGATGGATGATGAAGTAGTCGAGGCAATGACAGACAAGATTTTGGGAAAGCTACCTAATACATATGCATTCACGAAAGCCTTATCGGAAGGTCTCATCGAAGAATCTATGCCGCATATCCCATCAATAATTTTGAGGTACTTATCGACCAAAGTCTTAAGATTTAGAAATTTGTGTAGATATATTAGAACGCACAAATACACACACACACACATTAAATAATTTGGATTTATTGATGATTTGTCGACCGTTAGGCCAAGCGTAATTATTCCTATTTGGAAAGATCCGCTTCCTGGTTGGACGGACAATATCAATGGACCGACTGGTCTTTTAATCGGTGCTGGGAAGGGAGTAATCAGAACAATGTACTGCAATGAAAATGGTTACGCTGATTATCTTCCCGCTGATATCGCCGTCAATGCTATTCTTTTTTGCACATGCAATTTTATTTATTTCAAGGATCATGAGAAACGGGTTTATAATCTTACAAGTAGTAGCGAGTTCAAGGTATATAGATTGTTGTATAACGCTTTATGATACATGCTTCTTCTGATGATATTAAAACAAGATCAATTTCTTGTTTTTTTGATTTACAGGTTCCCTGGACGGAAATAATAGAACGCGGGCGAAAAATAACGCAACGAGTACCTCTAAACGGAATCTTGTGGTATCCAGGTGGTAGTATGAAAAAATCACGACTTTTGCATAATATTTGTGTCGTACTTTTTCACCTGATTCCGGCCTATTTTATTGATGCACTCCTCTTTCTGACAGGCCATAAACCAATGTGAGTCATCTGACACAAGTCACATAAATACACAAAAATGCTTATAACACGCTTGTCTATTTTGTTTATATGCAGTATGTGCCGTATCCATCGCCGTATAAACAAAGGTTTCGAAGTTTTCGAATATTATGCCAATAGACAGTGGGACTTCAATAATACACATGTTCACGATGCGAGGAATAAAATGAATAGCGTAGAATATAAAAAATATCAACTGCACGGCGATGACATGGACAAAGACGAGTACTTCGAAGCTTGCATTCGAGCTGCAAGAGTTTATATATTGAATGAAACTCCAGACACTCTACCGGCCGCTCGTCGACATTTGAGAGTGTAAGTTTGAAATCGTGGACAAATTTTTTTTTTTTTGCATAAAAAATTTAATGTTTCTTTTTCTTTTGTTTCACAGTATGTATTGGGTGGATGTATTTACGAAAATCTTTTTCTTTCTGCTCCTTATATATGTGCTGGCATCCTGGAGTGAAAGTTTTAGATCATTGCTCACAGATAGTGCAGCATATGTTTTAAAAGCAATAATGAAGTGATGTTTTATAGTTTAACCATTTTTAATTATTTTTTTTCTTCATTGATTGCATGCAAAGATTGTGTTTATTATATCGAAATTAAACTATCATTTAATATCAATGATGTGATTAAATATATTATATCTCATAGGGTATGCATACTACAATTGTGTTCATTGGATATGGATAAAATAAAAAGTGAATAAAGGCATTATTTACACCATATCAAATGTGTCTTTTATTTTTATGAAAGATTGTACACTCATCTTTAAACAGATTCTTGTACTGGTGGTTCGTAGCCTTCTGGTCTATCAACCTTGGAACCACTATCACCAGCTTCCTCACTCTTGTTACCACCTCCATCTCCATGCAACTCCAACAACTTGCTGAGTTCAAAGCGCGGTTTTTTCAATACTTTCACCTGATAAAATTATAACTTATTAATGTTTGAGTAATCAAGCATCATTAATTCTTTCATTACTAAGATCTTATCTTCTATAGTCATCTTCTACCTAGCGCTCACATTACGAATGACTGTAGAAGAACACCCATTTTTTGACGTAACTGATATGATGTTACTAGCTTTTATTATAAATCAGTTATAAAAACATCCTTGTAGATATCTCATAATTTTATAAAAACTTTCATTGGCAATTATTTTAATTAATCATTAATATATACTATTAGTGTTGCATCATATCTGTGAGCGCTTTTTGACTAAATATTGTCATAACAAAAGAATTAATTATTTTCGTGAAAAAACGTTAAACATTATAAGCATTTATCCATAGATATTGCTACTAACCTTACGAATGTAAACGTCATGCAGAGGATAAATGCCCTGCGAGGCTTTTTCAATGTCTTTAGCTGTAGCATCGGGAAGTAACTTACTAACCACACCTTTTAAATCGGTTTTAGTAACATCTTCTGTAATGGTTTCAACCATCTTTTGTCTGATTTTTTTAACCTAAATTAAACCGTTATTATACAAGATATTAAAGACAAGACAATAATAAAACAAAAAAATTATATTAATTAAATTTTAAAAATTAGTGTTAAATAATTGTATTATCATTCAAAACAAATCTAATTGAGCATTTCCATTGATTTAAATAAATTAAAAGTAAAATTTTAAATTTCAAATAATAATACTCTATCTCTATGCATATAATTTCAAATATCTCACAAGATTAAAAAAATTCTTTGAACAAAAAAATATTTAATATTATACATATATACAGGGTGTCCAGAAAATCGCCCCCAGTACTTGGGGAAGTTCAGGACTCAAAAAGAAGGAAAAAAAGCTAATAAACATAGGTTCGGAAATAGTCGTTTCCGAGTTATAGTCATTTTTATGTTTAAAAATCATTAGATAGAACCTTTGATAGAAAAAAGAGCCTGCATTTGTGTTGAAGATGATCATTTTGAACATCTTCAATTTATACATCTTCAATATTTAATTTAATTTAAATACCTGTTCATGTTTATCCTTGATTTTAAAAATAATACAAGCGTACAAATATCGAAAAATTAAAGAAAAAAATAAAAATTGTAAATTAAAAAAGAATGAAAATTAAAAATAAAAAAAAATGAAAATTAAAAAAATAAAAATTTAAAATTGTAAAAATAAATTTAAAAAAATGGGATGCCACCCGGACTATAAATTACAATTTTTTTAAACATAAAAATGACTATAACTCGGAAATGATTTATTTGCGGACCTATGTTTATATAGCTTTTCTTCCTTTTTTTGGGAGTCCCGAATCACTTCCCGAAGTATTGCAGACGATTCCGGACATCCTGTATATATTAGTAAGGAATAATTTATAAAACATATTAAAAAATCATGTGGCACATTTCTATTTCACTACTTACTTGGAATTAATGAAAGTAGTGTGGTAAGCAACTGCGTTAATATACGCAATGCCTTCTGCCATTCACAATTATAAAAATTGAGATGGACAATAGGATTGCTTATAATGCATGACAAACAATTGAGCACAAACCTGCGCGTGTTGAGCATAACATGTCTTTCTCGTGCTCAACTGATCTTTGTTTGTGAAACCAATGCAGAAAACTCGGAGCAGATAGCCATCTGTAGTTTTCACATCTACATTAGCTTCGATCAGAGTTTGCCATTTTTTCACCATTGATCGAAGCTTATCAGTTGTCAAGTCCATTCCATGAAAATTAGTCAATACATTACGACCTTGAACATCCTCGGCGATCAACCTAAATTTCCGAAACGATCTCTCTGCATCCTGATCACTTTGTAAATCAGCCAAGGACACTTCAAACACTCGGAACTTTAATCCCTCAGAAGCAATCTCTGTCAAATTAAATAAAAATCTTTTATAATATTATGTTAAGTTTTAATATATTAT
>JBCEZX010000008.1:5989016-6008927 GCA_039654345.1 Cataglyphis cursor | reverse complement strand
GCGATATTTGGCCAAACTTTACTCAATAATAATTCTTTTATTAAGCGTTATCCAAAAAAATGGTAAAGGACTTTCCTTCTTGGTTTAATCCGCTCTATCTGCACATTACGGGTGGGGCGATTATTATCGGACACCCTGTATATGTCTATAAATGTATATAAATGTATATAAATTATAAATCATTTATAATTTGTATAGCAATAATTATATATATATTATTTATGAATTATTAAATATTAATATTTGATAATTTATAAATATTAAATTATTAATAATTTTAAAATTATTTAATTTACGAAAAGAAAGTATAAGTAAATCGATATTATTTATCTTTTAATCTTTTAATATTTCAAACGTAGAACACAAGCTTATATAATTTTTGGAAACCAAACATACTTTTTCTGTTCGAACCATACTGACGAGATATTCAAAAATATATTATCGCTTGAATATACATCGACTCCATATTAAATGAATGTTTCACGAATGATTTGATATTTGATTACGATGTCAATTATTGCAACCTGCACAACTTTTGAGAGCTGTGTGCGATGACGTGCAATCTCGATAGACATGCGAAATTTTTGCTGATGGGCGATGCGATATCATTAAAGACCGGTGGTCTTATGAGATTTAGTGTGACTAGAAAAAAAAAATTGCTGTGCGTTATTTTAGTCCATCCAGTTATTATTTTATTATCAAAAATGTATAAATCTTTTATGTAATATTGCTTCAAGAACAACAAAATAAACATTTTATTGTAAAATTAATGTTTTATTATCGAGAGACAATGCAAAGATTTATTTACCTACAGAAGCGCGTGGCAAACTTTTTTCGAGTAATATACTAAATTTTATAAGCCATAAGTCTTTGAATGATTTCTTGTCGGTATTTTTAATAATAAAATAATAACTGAATGAATTAAAAAATTCATGTAATTAGTTTCGATGCAGTCAAATGGCCGATGTCACCATTCTCCAATTATCTCCGGGTCCACTTGATGGTTACAAAAAACCCAGGACTGTCTTTAATAGTATCTCGGCGATGCCTATATGCACGCAATTTAATATGGCATTTTGTGGATGAAGAAATTCACTCCCGTAATATTTTAAAATTATAGATATAAAATATAGATTTTCGCATAGAAATTTTACAATTGTAGAAAAACAACAATTTAATTGTAATTAATTTGTAACTTTTATACATAATTTCGTACAAATGTTACAAGAGTATTTATACCATCGATTTGTACTTTGATACGTTTTTATAAAATAATAAATTATAAATTTTACTAACTTTATTTATCAAGTATTTGATCATTTAAAATATTTAATAAAACTTGTATGTATGTGTGTGTGTGTGTGTAACTGTTATAATTATTTGCTATTTTACATGAAAGCAGGAGATAAAATAACGCATTTTTAAATATATATTGTACAATTACTTGCTATTGAGAAACATTGCTATATGTGTTCCGTAAGTGTAAAAATTGTATGACTTGTATACATAGTATGTGTCAACATAAAACATTTAAATAGTGTGCGTATAAAATAATATAAATTATTTAAATTCTATTTATATATATAACACTTTCTTTTTAACATTATATCAAGATATATACATCTAAAATAGTATCAAGATCAATGTTTAGTATTATTAAGACATTGTTATATTATTAATTATTATCAAAGAAACGTTATTTACAAAATCACAAAATGTAAAAAAGTTATTTAATCTATATCGATAATAGACAATATAATTGATGATCAAAGAATTGCGATAGTATTTATAATAATTACTATAAAATTTCTGATGGATCTTTATTTGTAACATTTAATATATGATCCATTTTAACAAATGACTGTTTGTGTTAAATCTTAATATATTCATAAGAAAAATAATAGATTGAAAGAAAAATTTTAATTTAAATGATAATTTAAATAAAATAAAATTTTATATAAATTACGTGCATGTAAAATATTTTCAATCTGTTTTAATCTCTCAATTATTAATTTTTTTTATATTTATTATTTTCCGATTATTAAGTCAAATTTTTAAAACTATTGTACAATATACATTAATAAATTTAAATAAATAAATTTAATAATTATAAATAATCTAAAAATTTTACAATAATTATAAATATTATCAACCATCACAATTATTCAATCTCTAATCATCAGTTATATTGATTGTTATTGAGAGAGAATAGAGATTGTTATATCTAAAAAAAGAAATTTAGATTATTATTTTAATTCTTGTTATAATCGGAATTTGATTATTTGAAGTATTCAGTTAAGATGATCATCCACAATAGATGTGCCAGTAGAATGATGATGGCAGAAACATTGTCCGGGTGAAGTAAACACCCGACATCTTCTGCCGGTTCTCGTTATTGCCATACAAAGCAATTTCGGCAAACCTAATGGAGTGACACTAAAATCATATTTTTTAGTCATTTTATGAATTATTAATCATTCTAAGGGTACATACCTTCGAGATCGCGATACATTCTTATTATAAATACGATGTCTCAATTCGGTTGCGTCTGATATATCATTAATATCATTGTAATATTCCTCATGCGACGAGTGCATCACATTAGAAGAATCGCATTGCATTTCATCGTCCGATATATTCGAAAATTCTTGTTTATAGTTGTACACACTCTCACGATTCTTCTTTAATGGTTGATATGAACAGGAGAGCTGCTCGTGCACGCTTAAATTACGTTGATGGTTCCAAGAAGCGATGAAATGTATCAAATCATTAATTTTCTCTAAAAAATGATCATTGTCAAGAATAGTTACTTGATGATTTCTCTCACACAGTTTTTAGTTCAAATCGGGAAAGTACCTTTGCAGTAGTTTGCTTGCAAAAAGATAAAATTATAGAGTCCCTGTATATTATTCATTAATTTTGTATGCAATTGCATTATAGAACTAAAATATGTTGTGTGTTTATAAACATTTCCATTCATATGTCCATTCTGGGAGACCAACTTAACTGGTTCTGTCCTCATTTCTGAACTGCTTGGTCCAAACATACGTTGTATTCCCAGCATTACGAAATACACTACATTAAGAAATAAATGCATGAAATAGTCAATCAAATAACAAGTCAATATTAATATACATACATACTTATACTATATATCATTTTAATGTATGTTTTGATTTGCATAATACTTACTTGCAGTGATTAAGAATATCAGTACTGTCATAGATGTAAAATCTAGAGAGGCTTCCATGCCATGTTTCAAGTAAGTAACAAGATTCACTGGAACTATACCCAAAATGCTAGCTCTGGTTAAAAATGGTGCTTGTAAAAACGCAGCGATTATCATCGCCACTAATATATACACAACATGTGAAACTATACGATATATTTTTTGCACTTGTTCACCTAAAAAAATATAAATAATCGAGGTATACGATTTTATAATCTATATCAAAGTTGAAGTTTTTATATAAAGGTGTCCCAAAACTACCAGACTTCCTATTAATGGCAGATTCCTTAGAACATTTCAAGACAAAAATCCTAATACAAAAATATCGAGGCTATAATAGTTTTTGAATGAGAAGCTATTATATTTTACGAATGAGGGGGCTGAGATTTCGCGCGCTCAGGCACGACGAAATAACAAGTGAAAAAAGTGTTTTATAAATAGGATGCCCTTTTTATGATATTATCGTATTTACAATAGCATTATCATTATGTTTTTCTGCTTCTCTATGCATTGCATTCTTTTTACGAATAATGGATGCGAGAACTAAAGGCATTTCAAGAATGATTAAAAAATTTGCGACATGTTTCAACTTCAGCTGTCAAAGTGACCGATCAATATTACAATTAAGGTATCTATTATGATATGTTATGAAAACAGTTACAAGTTACAAGTTTGTATTTCATTATAAAGATTCCAAAATATTGCAAAATGCAAAATAAATAAATGTCAAATCTAATTTTATTATAATTTATTTATCTTGCATAACATATCATAGCAGATATCTTCATGATAATATTGATCGATCATTTTGACAGCTGAAGTTGAAACATGTCACAAATTTCTACATAAATCAATTTTGAAATGCCTTTAGTTTTCGCATTCATTATTCGTAAAAAGAATATAATGTAATGCGTAGAGAAGCAAAAACATATAATGACAATTGTAAATTTATACAATAATCATAATATTATAAAAAGGACATCTCATTTATAGAGAACTTTTCTCACTTGTTATTTCGCCTGCCTGAACGCATAAAATCTCAGCCTTTTTATTCGTAAAATATAATTGCTTCCCGTTTAAAAATTATTATATCCTCGACATTTTTGTATTAGGATTTTCGTCTTGAAATGTTCTAAGGAATCTGTCATTAAAAGAAAGTCCGCTAGTTTTGGAACACCCTGTATAACCTAAAAAATTTATATTTAATGTGATTAATTTAAACAAATTTTTTTCATGCAATTTTGTATAATAATGTACCGGTATCATCGATATAGTCAGCAATCCATCCCAACTTTTGGTCTATTTCTGTGCGCATAATATTAGTGAGATTCCAAATATATTGAATAGTATCATTAATTTGTGCAAGTTTGTGCATCGTCTGCTCGTAATGCTCAATGGTTTTCTCATGTTGCTCTAATATATGATCAGTGCTACTTTCAATTTTTTTCCAAATTGATTGCATTTGTTCTTTTATACTGAGCAAATCTTGTAACACTTCCTGATGATTTGTGCCACGTTCAATAACTTGTTGCTCAAGTTCTTTATGGGCTTTTTCTAGAGAATATATTAAATAAGTTTAGCAAGTTTATATATAATGAAAAAAAAAAAAGAAAAAATGACAATATAAAAAATGTATGTTAATACCTAATTTATTTCTTATATCCTCTGCCATGCTTGCAAGCAGAGTGTGCCCAGTTCGTATTAATGCCTTTTCGTTATTCAACTCCCTCAAATTCGATGTTACAAGATTGTGGGCTGTCGCTTGAGCATCCTTCAAATATTGTTGTTGTTCCAAGAGAGCTTTATTTCCCTTGGATAATGATGACAGAGCTTCTGTTGTCTGTTCCTGCAGATGATCTTGACTTTGCTGTATGAATCGTACAATAAATAAAATTTTCATTAAACACAAATATATAAAATAAGTAAATAATTAAAGAAATATAATTATCACGCTATACATATATATATATATATATATATATATATATATATATATATAAATACCTTCAAAGACTTCAAGCCCTCAATTTGAGAACGTGCAGATTGCATCAGCTTATTAACAGTTAATTCTGTAAGAGCACGAAATTGTGTATTCCGAGCTGCATAACAAACTGCTCTCGCTCTATTACTCATTAAATGATATGCATTCCACATGTCAGCATCCATATTTGTTGTACACTGTTGAAGGGACTAAAAAAATATAAATTATATTTTTTTTATACTTACTATAAGTTATATAATGATTTTCTTGCACACACTTCCTGTCTATAGTGCACTTTTTTTTAGAACAAATTTTTAGCAATTATTTCTATTAATTCTTTTTAATTAAATTAAAATTTTCATTAAATTTAAATATTCTTTAGTATTAAAACATCTATGAATACAGCAACTTAGATACTAGTACACTGCATCATATAACTGAAAGCTTTGGGGAGGTCTTCAAAAGTAAAAAGAGGGGGAAGTGTGCAAGTTTAAACAGGCATGGAATATACCTCCTCAATTTGTAAAGGGTATGGACATTCTGCAGGTATTTCTCTTGTATTATACATTTTACATTAGCATAAAAGTCAATGCTTCTACATATTACTAACAAGTAACATAAATCAATAAATTTTAGTAAATTATGGCATTAATTCTATTGCATGAACATGTTCTCTCAAAATTGCATTTTTTTTACTATTATTTGACATATGAGACATTAAATTGTATATTGAAAATTGCAGAATATAAGTGCACATTTGTTAATATAATAAAATGCATCTGCTTATTAAATTATTATTACTTAAATAGATTTTTGACAATGAAATGCACATATATAGTTTTGATTAACATAAAACATGAATAATATAAAACATAATAAAAAAAAAAGTGAAAAAAATTTTTGCTTATGGATCATGCAAAGAAATTGTATTTTTATCAAATATATACCATTTCCTCAGTACAAGGAAAGATCTTTCTGCCTTCAACCGCTGATTGGCAATTTAGAAGATTTACACTCAGCTTTGCAAGCTCTTCCTCTGTCATATCCGAACATGAGGTTCTGATTTTTACAATAACTTTGTGTTGACAGATCTCCAATGGAGAAGAAACCTTAATATCTGTTAACTTGGCGGCTTGTTGGAGAAACTTTTCATCCTCCGTCATTGACTCGTAAGGAATTGAGATCAAAGGTACACCATCGTTAACTGAAACAGTTGTGTCATCTGTTTTTTGTTGCCATATCCAATCCATTATAGATGCACTGCCAAGTTTACAATTAAACGACACCAAAAATATCAATAATAAAAGCTTGCAATCCATTTTCAACTGCATTGCGTCTAAATTAATCTGCTGCCTAAAAAAAAAAGAGAAAGAGAAATAAGAAATATATTTAGAGATATCCTCTAAATATATAACTTTATTTCGTAATTATAATCGATTCATGAGAGATACATGTATGCGTACAATTACTTAAAATTATCAACGGTTTGTGCAAAATTAATGAAAAGATAAATTCCACAGACACAGGTTATTTTCTTACTCCTATTGCTTATTATGCGATTCAAGTCCGCTAATGAGGTGACGGTACAAATACACACAAGCAATCACAATTAAAAATAGAATACGCGAATTCGATCGTCAAGTTCCGAGACCGCAGTTTGCACATCACAATTATTACAATTCTTTGTCACCAAAACAATGTCGAGTAAACAGATATTCGAGATGTCTTTGCTCAATCTTTTTTTTTACATCGCATCAGCGATTATTTCTCGGGTTCAACCGCGATGACAAGTGACAAATATGTACCTGTCACCTGTTTTACGTACCCGTCCGTTTTAACGGCTGTCCGATTTGAATGCATGGCGGTTCGTTAACGAAAAAGATCCATCATTTGAGGGGGGAGACCATAAAATATAACTTATTTATTTTTTATCTCCAAAGTGCACACTTATTTTTACCTATTCTTCATCACTTATCTTGCGTGTTTGAAGATCATGCTTTACATAATTAAAAAGCAAATTAGAATTGTTCTCGAACAGGAGAGAAATGTATGTAAATATGTTTCTGTAAATTCAAGTACGCCTCGAAGTTGCTAGCCAATCGCAAAGCCGAATGGCCCGCACGTGATCATCTAGAATTTTAAAAACGACGAATCATCGCGCAGGATCGTATAATGTTAAATCAAGACTAAAAAGCTTAAAGATGTATTTTTCATTGACAAAATAAAAATGAAAATTTCGCAGACTGTTCTACTATTTTTTTTAAAGTATGTGTGCAAAATCTGAGCACAATTTTCTTCATGAGGTTTGGAAATTATTTAAGTTTAAAGTTTGTATTGATTTTTATGGAAAATCATGTATTGTATGGTAGCATTTATTGACAAATTTGAAAAGGAAAAAACATTGCTAGCAAAATAAGAATTTTAATATGTATTAATAAAACTACTAAATATTTATGCGAAACTTAATTTAAATCGACTTACTAGTTTAAAAATTATTTATTAAAATTATAGCAAAATATCTTAATAACTCAAAATCTTCCTATAAATTATTTTTTTTTTGCAGTTTACTTCAGAAAATATTTACAATCAAAAGTTTTTGTCACTTAGGACAAAATGTTAATTAAAACTATATATTTTTTTATAAAGACGTTAAAAAACATTATTTTTTTAAACTTTAATTCTTTTTAAAATCCAGATTTATTTATTTCATTTTCCAAATAATAAATGTTTTTTTTTTAATTTAGATTTCGAAAAAACTTTTTATTACTATAGCCAAAATATTCTGAAATCATACACACTGTTTTTTATTTCCTACAAATTATAAAATTCATAAAAATTCGCAGGAATAAAACCAGATTATACATAAATAAAGAGAGATAATTGAACATTCGTTAAATAAAAAAAAATTTATACATTTGTATACATTTGTATAAAAATATTCTTGTACACAAGAACATTTTTTACAGAGAAATATTATATATCACAATCTTTATTTCTTCTCAGGCATAACTTCGCTTATGCCGTACATCCCGGCTAACAAACGCCCGTGAGACGTAGACACCGGTTCCTTAGGTGGTAAATATGGTCCTTTCTCACCCATGTATACGTAACTTTGAGATTTTTTAAGAAATTATTAAGGAAAAAATAATACAAAAATAACACAAAATTTATTTAAAAAAATAACGCAAATATTTGAGCAGAAAAAGGAAAATTCAGTAAGAGAATAGATTGCTCACATATCATTAAAAAGAGAAGACTCGGTTGATAATTTTAAGAACATAGACATGTTTCGAGAGTTGTGAAGAAAAGGATACGGCAATCTTAAGATCCAGTATGCGCTTTGTGATAGTTTGATCGGTTCTTCGCATCCGGTGACGAATATCGGGCAAGGTGGTGGGCCAGGTTGAACCCGGGGGTTCAATGTGACATGTACTGGTGCTTTAGGTGTTACCACATGGATTCTCATTAATTGAGCGATCAGTGGTTTCGTCTGCCTGAAAATGAAAAATACATTTATCCGATAAATAAATTTGTACACAAACTTTGTGTTAAAAATCAAGATATCGGTGTGATAAAATTATACGAACCTGCAAGGGCACGCAAAATAGAGTGGCATATCGGCTGAGCTGGACGTCACTTTATTTCCACTGTCTTTCACTATTCCATTTCCAGTGGTCTTTAGTACCTTATCAGGCGCAGACGCCATGAATCTGTGCCCGCGTGGGCACTCGTATTCCACGCCGACGAATATCTTTACCACAAATTCTTTGCCGCCCTTGGACTTACGACCACGAACGATATTAATGTTTTGAAAGTTCTTGCCTCCTCGCGAACAATAGCTTCCATGAATCCCGTGATCAGATCCTGTAAATCCCACTGTAGGCCACAAGGAGTTGCTACGCTCCTTTTGATGTTCCAATCTATGGTATAATACATTTTTCTCTTTAGATTTTTTTTTTTTTTACAGAGAAAGTTGAAAGCAACAATCTCACAAATGTGATAGAGATAGGACATCGTTTCCTCACCTGACGGTCACATCCCATGGGAGTAGAAACGCGGAAGTAGGAAATACCCCGGTTTGATGCTGCAATCCTAAATTGTGCGAATAAAGGCTACTCGGTCCCAAGCATATTAAGGACCAGCTAGAGAATTGCGGTAGCAAGCCGGATGGCGATTCAGTGTGTAACATACCAGGCAGATATTCTGTTGTCGATGGTTGTCTAACCAATGATTTGTCTGTAAAGAACATGCATCTATTGTATATATTCTCGCATTTAATCGCGCGAATTAATGACAAAGTAAAAAGTAATGCGATAGAATACCTTTAGAGTTTTCCGCATCACTGTCAGTGACTTCTATAATAACTTTCTGCGAATCACTCGGCGTGAGACTTGTTTTGCCGCTCAATCTGGAGATATCCTCCCCGATCGGATCACTCGTTATCGATGATTGACCGCCACTACCATAATCTGTAATTCCGTCTGTAATGTTTCCTAGAAATTAATCAGTTAAAACTTGGTACAAAAAAATGTTACATCTCTTTCAATGTTACTTGCCATTCAAACTATCGGCTCCTAAACTACAGGCTTGCGTATCTTCTTGGGGCGTAAAAGATCCGTTGCGACTGAAGGAATCGTGACGTTTTGCCGCTGAAAATAATTGTGCTGCTCTGTGCACGAAAAGAAGAAAATGTACATTTGTTTATCTTATTTTTCTTTTGAAAGAATCTTCTCAAATATAATTCTACCTGTAATTATGTGTACTGGGTTGAAACACGGGGAACTGTATACTCTCCAATTGTGCGCAACCGCATTGTTTCGCTAACATTTGGAAATAGTCGTAATTGGCCTGTCTTAAACTAAAAGGATCTTCTCTCGAGCCTTGAATTCGACCACAATTGCAAGCACACACATATCTAACTCCACTGCAATGTTCTCTAGTAGGTAGTTCGCTGAAAGCAATTAAATGGAAAAAAGTTGACAATTGATTATAAATACAGAGTGTCTCAATACAGAGAGAAAGATTATGTGTTATATATATTTTTGTAATTAATAAATTATTTATATAGAGTATCTCTAAAGTCTGACCCAGTCTCCTGTATCTCGAAAACAGCTTAGATATGGAAAAACGTTTCAGAAAAGTTGTAGGATATTAAGGAGAACACATTATGGAAATATGGACTTGAGTCAAGTTTTGTCTGAACCATTTTTCCATGTCTAAAGCCATTTTCCAGATCCAGGAGATTGGATCAGACTTTAAAGACACTCTATATAAATAATTTATTAATTACAAAAATATATATAACACATAATCTTTCTTTCTTATAAAGATAACATACCTATCGTCCTCTCTAGGTTCAGTTTGCTCTCCGCCTCCAGCACCTTCGCTACCTCCCCTGTGAATGGGATTTGTACAAGGATGACCAGTGAGTGACAATACTTCGCACATTTGTCTGCCAGCACGCCAATGTTTGTCACATTCGGCCTGTAACTTTTCACTGAACTCTTCGAACAACGGACCGCGAGCGTGCATCTCGAAAACTGCCATTGCATGCGCTAGTTTCGATTCGTGATACGCTCTAAAAAGCGTTATTTTAGTTAGAATATAATCTTTTATTTAATTGACATCTCAAATAATTTTCAACCTTGTATAATGCTGTGGTAAGTTCTCCTGATATGCTTGTAAAGCTCTCGGAAGTACTTTGCTGCATCGGCTTTTACTAAATTTCACATCGGTATCTAATAAATTATGAAGTGTTGATAGTTCTTTGTCGGTTCCATAAATAAAATAATCGAATACCTTGTTTGCTACTTGGCAAAATATATTCAACGTGGGTATCTATAAATATCACTTATTCTTAAAAGCAGTCCAATAGAAGTTTGACTTATTTAATATTATTTAATATATTAATTATATTAAATTTATGTCATTATATTGATTTGGCATTAAACTAATGATGCAATTCCTGAAGAAAACGCACTTCAAAATAAGCTGGTACAGAGTGTCGACCGACGTTGTCATCAAATCCTTTCGCAAAAGCCAAGTTTATGTGTTGTTGCAAAAATAATTTAAACAAGCGAGATTCTATAAATACATAAAAATTACCTTTACATGTATAGCACAATTTTTATTTCATTTCCATTTATCTTACCAGTATCATCCGTTACGATACTATTTGAATCTAAACTGGCAAGACTTCTCGATGTTGTACTACCGGAACTGCTTTTGCAGCTTTGCATCAATTTTCTCGCCATATGACCCAGCATATCCCTTGAATCTGTATTTCCGGTTTGCACATACACGAATTCCTGATTAGCTGGTATTGCAAACAAGGAATTTGAACTAAAAACGAAAAAAAGCGATTTCGATATTTTGTTAAGTTTCAATGATATTTGATATGTTAAATTTTATACCTGATATTTGTGACAATTCTATTTTTCCTTAATATATGATAAATTTGATCTTCGAGAAAATGTTCTAACTTCTTGATATTAGCATCACCATCTGGGTTTTGGAACGCTGTAGGACAAGTTTCAAAATAAAATAATACCCGCGGCGAGCATGGTCTGACGTTTGCGATCCAATCTTTGGGTAGATTATGAATAGAATTTAACACATCGGAAAGTTGTGGCGAGATCTTCTGCCTATCATAAGAAAGTGTTACAATATTGTATTAGAGAAAAATTTGAACCAACTAAATTTAATTTATGTGTGCATATCATCATTTGTAATATACAAATCAAATGTGATCTGTGCTCAAAAAATAAAACTGATGCTAACCTGACTGCATCCATAGCACGAAAAAGATTTACATAACTATAATCAAAGATATGCGTCGGATGAGTAAGTATAATCACGTGAGATATATGAAACAATACTAGGAGCGCCTTAGCATATTTATCTCTCATGTGTGCCCATACACTGAGAAAATCCTTGCAATCCTGCTTCTCTGTAAACTTGTCATAGTCAGTTAAAAGCGTATGAGTATCCAAGAATCCTCTCAAGTGCAAGAAAACTGTCTTCTCACGAGGATTATAATATCCTTCAATTTCACACTAAATAAAAAGATGAAATCAAGATACTGCTTGTTAATCAACAAAAACTTCAGATATTAAAAAAAAAGATATCTCACCCAAGAATCTTTGTCAATCTCTGGTTCATCCAGATGATTTAACTGGAGTATGGAACTGAGCATTTCCATCTTGCATCCTTTAGCTCGATATTGTGACTTGCCAAATACCGAGACAATCACTACCTTCTGATCAATTTGTGGAAAACTGTAAATCCAGTGTTATACAAAGAGAGATTAACAGGATATAGTATAAGTTGTAATAAAATAGAAATATAAAAAAAACTTTTGATAAAACAGAACTTCATACCATAATAATTGAATGAATAATTCTTTACCTGTCCACATCGCATGGGAGTTTAAATTTGTGCGGTCGCATTTATGAGCCGGAGGTCTTTTTTTTTTCTTTTAAATAAATATCCCCACTTTATCGATATAATAAAGTTGTACAAAAAATGCGAATTTTATTCGAAGAATTTTGAATAAAGATTTAAAGAAACTCTGCTTAATTCTGTATCGGAGCGATTGTTTTTCTTTTATTCCCGAACTTTCTATACTCTGTTGATTTCTCTACATTTCAATTGCTTTTTTTTCTTCCAAATTTATACACAAGTGCGTCTGCAAATTAAGTATTTGCATTGTTATAATTGCAAGTATTTCTCTGTCAGGAGTGTCAGGTCGTGTTCTCCCTCCTCACGGGATGCATTCGAAAATTCTACTCGCGGGATAAAATAGCACTGAATTGACAAATCAGAAAGAAATCTTTGCTCCTTTGCGTCCCGATTGGTCAATTGAATTCAACTTTACCTCATGGGTAGTATTTTTGAACATACCTTCTCATAATGAGTTTATGTAGATTCTAGATCAGATGGTGCTTTGGAATTTTTATAAATGTTGTATTATTAATTATTCTAAAAGTGTCGCAAAACGCTTTTGAAATTTTTGCCATGATTACGACGTCCTATTAAATAATTGTACGTTCTTAATATGACATTATCGGTAGGATACAGATTTTTTATAAAATTATGCGGAAGTAATTTTTCATCGCGAATTATCGCTGCAAGATTCGGCAGTGTTGCTGTCGAGGAAAATGCGAAGAATGTCATTCCGGCTTCGCAGCCGGGAAAAATTCAAGCTGCATTGTTGAAAGATTTTTCCAGCCCTCTTGTTATAGAGAATCTGGAACCACCAGAGATTGTACAGACAAATGAAGTGAGTAAAAAAAAAATTAAATTAAATTAAATTAAATTAAACTAAATTTAAAAAAAAAAATATATATATATTTTAAAATTAAATATATATATATATATATATATATATATATATATAATTTATTATTTGTAAATAAAACCATATAATGATATCAAAAGACTGCATCAAATAATTACGATTTATTTCCATAGGTTCTCATTGATGTTCATTATTGCGCTTTAAACAATTCCGATGCACTACTCAGTAAAAATTTGTATACATTTGAACCAAAATTGCCAACAATTCTCGGTTATGAAGTTGTTGGAAAATTGGTTGAAGTTGGTGTAGAAGCAGAGAAGAGTGGCTACAAAATTGGTGATACAGTCATTGCTCTTAATAAGGAAAGATATGGAGGTTTGGCTGAGAAATGTCTGGCAGAAGTTGGGGTAAAATGTTTTTTTTTTTTTGAAATTTTTTTTCATATTATATTATTGTTAATAACATTGAGTCTTATTTAGGATATATGGAAAGTACCATCAATGATAAATTCTATAGATGCTGCAAGCATTTTAGACAGCTATATTACTGCTCTAGTTGCACTAGAAAGAAAAGTCAGTATAGATGAGAATGACATGATCTTAATAAATGTTGGTATAAGTGGTATTGGCCTGGCAGCAATAGATCTTGCAACACATGTCTATAGAGCCAAGGTAGACTTGTTATGAGTACAATTTATTTTATAATTTTATATTTTTTTGACTTTATATAATATTCTATTACTTTTAAATTACCTAGGTCATTGGAGTATGCGCAACTGAAGATGGAGCGGATCTGGCTCGGGAGAAAGGAGCATTTGCATCCCTTAAATACAAAGATAAGAAATTATTAAAGCAAATAGAGAAAATCGCCGCCGAACGAGATATCAAAGCTATCTTTGATGATGTAGATGGAGAATACTTCAAGAAAATGTTGGATTGGTGAGTTTTTAAACATTAGACATCAGTCAATAGATTCTTGGATGTAGAGAAAAGCTGCATATCTGGATTTCCATGTCAGGTAAGACACACTGGTGAGATATGTAATATTTTTAGCTTTACCGGTGTCTACAAAGATGCAACACTAAAGGATTTGCTGCGCGATGACAATTTCGCTGTGGTGGTGCATCATTTGTCTCGCGAAGGTATAAATCTCTATTTTTTTTAAGTAACCATAATCAACATTGGACGGTTCACTCACTTGTAGCCTCTGTCACGAAGGGCGCATAATCGTAGCTGGCACGGCGACAACCGTGACGAATGCTCATTCCGAGGTGCAAAAAGGTTCCTTCAGCGTTACCGGTTTTAACCTCATAGAATACAGAAAAAGAAAACCTGACGTATATCGGTATGCTTATATGTTTATAACTTCTATCTTTTTTGCTTCCATAAATAAAAGTTCAATTATTTTTTTTTTTTTAATTAGTCAAGCAGGAGACGAAGTTTTACAATTCCTTGAAGAAGGACTTATTGGGCCAGCTTGCTCATTGATTGTTGGTTTGCATAAAATCAATGATGCTTTGCAGTTTGTTTCCGAAAGTAAATCTTTGGGAAAAGTAAGTGGATTTGATTCAAATGTTATGAAAAAACAAATAAGATTTTACAAAAATTTTTCATTTATTTTTTATATATTAAGAATTTATTATAATATATTTAACAATCTCTTTTGTATAACTATTATACTTAATAAATATTATTATAATATTACATAAATTATGTATAAAATTCACAGGTTGTAATCGACATCAGGAATAAGAAAGCTGATGCAGTAAAAGAAAATGAAATAAATAAATTTATATATGCACAGTAATATATATTTTATACATTATAGGATAAATGTTATATAAATAGAAAATGTTAATATGATTAATAAAGTCGCGTTAATAAAACTTTCTTTTCTAATTTGCGTATTATGTTAAAAACAAACAAAATCCATCGTTTTTATAGATCGTTCCACTATATTGCAGTGGGCAGTATTTATTAAAATTTCTTGCGCAGTTTACGATTTGTTTCCAAGTTTCCAATGTTAGTTGAAGAAACATTCATCGGCCGCTTACTTATACAAAAATTATTACTTAAAAATTTTTAAATATTTGAACCAATTTTTTTAAGATACATATGTATTGTAAAAAAAAAACGGGCTTGCTTTTTGCAATCTTTCAATTGCTCAATGTTATTTTAGTTTTGAAATAACTTTCACATATTGATACTATTCGAAAAAACAATCAGCATTTTTGCGGCATGTAGATTATGTGAAAAGGAGCAATTGTAGTTGCGAAAAGTGCGAATTGTTCAGCAAGTCCTTATCCATCATTTTAGTCTCCGCGGGTGTTCCTTTTAGATATCTAGCGTAGACATATAGATTATCAAAAGTGCTGATTAGCCAGCCAATGCCAGCCAGTGATTCAGGAACACGATAATAAAGCATGAGTATTCCAGATTAGGCGGATTAGTTGTGGCTCGATATCGATATTCCTCTAACAATAAGACATATGTATAGAATATAGTGTTTCAAAATGATTATGTTGTGCCTAGACTTTTTATATTTCATGTGAAGGATATTGTGATGATCGAAATCTGTCACAGCGTGTTACTTAAATATGACAGAATGTAAAGCCGTGATTATTTTACATCTGATATATTTAGGTTTATCAAGGCTACTCTTTTGTTTAAAACTTCAACTATTGGAATATAATTGATTTATTGTACGAATATTACTGAAGATATCGTATAAATTCGCGCAGAAATATGCATTTCATTTTATAAAAATTTATATCAAAACAATTAGGATTTATTTTCCATATAACATTATAGGATATTAGATAAATCTCAATTTAATTATAAATTAATTATAAATTCTATTTTTTATAAAATTTATCTCATAATTTTATCTCTCAAAGAAAATATAAAATTATAAAATTATTTGTCTTATTTTTCGTATCTTCTTTTTTATTATTTTGATCTTGACTATTTATATTAATCAGAATGTACATTACAAATTTCTCATATATGTCGAACAGCAGACGCATTCCAGATATTATTAACGCTTTGTACCGACTAGCGGTGAAGGCCAATTAGAGCGGTCTTATGTCGTTAATCATAAAGTGGTTCGAGTTCAAGGTAGCCCCTTTTTAATTGATCGTAGGCGTGCTGTCCAAGCGCGATTTCCAAATCCAATTGTCCAGTCTATCTTTGGATATCAGGAGCACTAGACTCCTTATATGTAAATGTGCTTTCTCCCTAAACCTTGGAGCAAATTGACACATGTCATCGTCGCGGAATCAAGGAAAATTGATTCTGTCTACGTTGATCGGTTGCGTGCTGTTCGAATTCCAAGGTGGAGAACGTGGCATATGTATATGTAAAGATTAAAAAAAAATATATATATTTATATTAAATAGTACAATCTCTTTTATTTTTGTTACATTTTCTATAATTATGGATTTTTTTTATTAAATTTGAGCTGTTTCTATCTTTTCTGGAAATAAAAATCGCTTACAATTCTCATGTAATTAATAATCGAAAATTTGTTTCTAATGAAATAAATAAAAAAAAAGATAGACGACACCAACAATAAATCAGATTTTTTAATCAGTTTTAAGTGAATTTTATTATAATTTTTTGTTCTATAAAAATATGTAATATTATAAATTAGAAATTATTATGACAAATAATTTTTCTCAAAATTTCTGCTAAGAAAAAGATTTATTTTAAATTAATTCATATTTTTTTAATGGTTAATATCATTTTTTTAAATTTACTTGCTTTATTTTTCATGAAAAGAAGATTGAAGCGTTTAAAATTTTTATGTAATTAATTAAAAATCAATAATTTTTAATGAAATAAATAAGAAGATAGATACAAGATAGACACAAAGTCAGATTTTTTAAATCAATTTTAAGCAGACTTAATTGTAATATTTTTTTATATAGAAATATATAATATTGTGATAAATGACGATTCGTGTTAACATTTTTGTCAAGAAAAAGATTTATTTCAAGTTAATATCATATTTTTTAAATGTTTAATATAATTTTTCTTAATTTTAATGATTCAAATTAGATATTTCGAAAAAGGATCTTGTGCTAATTAAATATATGTCTGGTGTAATAAGATATTTTATAATGACATGACAGAAATTTCTTTCCACAGGTTTTACTTGTCTTATCTCTCCTGAAAATAAAGATCAAGGCTTTTAAAGTCTTCGTTTTACGTAATTAAAAATGAATAATTTCTAATGAAATAAATGTGAAGATAGATGACACAAAGTCAGAGTTTTTAATCAATTTTAAGCGGATTTTATTGTAATATTTTTTTCTATATAAAAATATGTAATATTATAATTTGGAAAATATTGTGATAAATCACGATCCTTTTCAATATTTTCGTCAATAAAAAGATTTATTTTCAAAATTTTTTTATATTTAAAATATTTAATACAATCTTCTTTCATACACATTCTGACTCAAGATCTTTTTGAAGAAGGATTTTGTGCTAATTAATTATACAGGGTGTCCTAGACCACTCGTATACCCTTTTTTTTTCAAAAACTAAGCATTTTAGAGAAAAATGTTTTGAACAAAAATTGGATGGTTTTGAGGGGAACATAAGATGATGCCATTGGTTTGACCTTGGATGGCATCGTTAAGGTCAAGTCAAGGACACCTTTAATTTTTTAAATGGAATCCCCTTTTATTTTGTATCTTAATCTGACATATTTTAGTATAAAATATAAAATATCTTGAAAGTTATTTAGTGTTCCATAATTGTATCGTAATATTTTTATGTACAGAATAATAAGATGAATCAAATGGTGTAAAGAAAAAATAAATAATTGTTATAGAAAAATATATTGCAAATAATTGCATACTTTTTTTTAAAAACAATTATTTTCTGTACACCATTTGATTCATCTTATTATTCTGTACATAAAAGTATTACGATACAATTATCGAACACTAAATAATTTTCGAGATATTTTATATTTTATACTAAAATATGTCAGATTAAGATACAAAATAATTCAAAAAATTCTTAATGAAAAAATACTTTATTATAGTGTTTTGGAAAGCTCTCGACACAAGCTATAAGAATATGCAATAAAAAATAGGGGGGTTTTTCTCTAAAATGCTTAGTTTTTGAAAGAAAAGGGGTGTACGGATGGTCTAGGACACTCTGTATGTCTGGTGCAATAAGATATTTTATAATGACACAATATAAATTTTTTCCACCGATTCTACTAAATTTACACGTGCATTATACTTCTAGAGAGACAGATGTTTTGCTAGTGATATACGTTGACAGATAATATCATGATGTTATGGCCGTTTCGTGCTTGCCAGATGGCTTAGATTCGCAGGTAACGAACGATTGCTCGTAGAAAAATTGCATGCGACTTGTTAGCGCGAGAGAGATTGCTTAGATTCTGCGAGATTCTTCCGTTCAAGTTTACAACACGTGGCACTTTTTCGTATCCTCTATATCGTCTTTCTGCTGATTACGCATTGATATTGCACATCCAAATACACACGTGACTTTAAATATAATCCGCAAAACTCAGGATAACTATGTAATGGATAAATGACGCATTAATTGCACAGGTGTAAAGGTACAGATATCTTTTGTAAAAAAGGAGCCAGCTATCTTGCGAAATGCGATTCCGAGCAATTTCAACCATTCTCAAACATACATATGTACGAACTTGAATCATCCAATTCGCGCCACTTATTTCTCGTATGCAATTAATCTGCCGCTATATAACAAGAGATAAACGCGTTCACTCTGATATAATTTTACGTAGAGTGAAATAAAGAGTAGAAATAAAAATTTCAAGTTAGAAATATAATATATATATATATATATATAAAGGTCGTTAAAAAAAAATTATCGCTATTGTTCCCTAAAAGAATAGTAATTGATAAAAAAAAAAAAAAATTCTGTAAAACACCAAGTCTGTAAATTAAACTTTCTTTTTCATTTTTTTTAAGATTTTGATTATTATTTCTAGAATGATAAATAGATGTAACAATCAATTTTAATGGACAAAACAATTGAATTTTAATAAATTTTTTTGTCAATCATACATAACATAATTTTATTCAATAAAAAATAACTATTATATCAATTATATTAATCAAATAATCAGTAATTATAAATATTACGTTATTTAACAAATTGAAACTTGTAAAATTACATCTATTTATCATAAAAATAAGCAAAATATTGAAAAAAAAAAAAATAAAAAAAACAAGAAAAATGGAAGAAAACAGATTATTAAACTTGTATTTTCATGAGGCACCTGTTGTCTTTAATTTACAGACTTGGGGTTTTACAGAACTTTTTTTTTATCAATTACTACTTTTTTAGGGGATGGGAGCAATAATTTTTTTTTTAACGACAGCCTAAT
>JBCEZX010000008.1:5921935-5932009 GCA_039654345.1 Cataglyphis cursor | reverse complement strand
TATATATATATATGTATACATATTTAACAAAGTTGAGCGATACAGATATGGATAAATGTAATGTTTCCCGACACCTTCGTCCACTATACTTTCTTTTCTTAAATGTAGGTCAATCGACTCAATCCGTAAAACGCGTTCTTAGGTTACGATAGCAACGCCCAGGTATCTTTGCGAAATAATAATTGTGGTGAAGGAGTTTCTCCATAATCGCCAAAAATAAATTTTTCGGCGCTATACGTCTCACTACTTTTAGCTTGGAAAATATTTATAACAAAATCACACAAGAATGCTTTTGTGCAAATATTATTAGGTAGCGAAATATAAATATAATATTCTATTACATGCGGGCTTAACTTAGTTTTTGAAATTAAAGTTGAATATAATTCACAATAATGTATTATTTTTAAGAAATGATTGGCAGCCAATCGTCTTCTTCGAAACATTTATAAGTTTACAGCACTACAAAAAAAAAAATATTTAGAAGCAGGTTTGCCTTCTCGTTTGCAATTTCTCGAATGCTTAACCGCAGGTTTTTTTTTCGCGAAAGAACGCACTTCTTTCCTGAATGTCAATCACGTCGGCATCTTCGATGGTTTGAAGTATCTCTATAGCTACGGACACTTATATGTGTCGGCCAAATGCGAGCGAGCATACGAGCACTCATCTTCTTGTATTCGTCATGAATTATTTTTTCAGTAATTTTCCGAACAAAGATGGAAAATTGAGATCCGAGAAATTACTTTGCAAGAAGTTAAAAATTAATCTCTGACCTTAAAAATTAAATGTATATTCAATCTTATAAAATTAATGTATAACTTTTTAATATTTTTTATAATTATACAATTAACATGCGACAAGAAAACTAGAATCGAATTTTCAAATTAGATATCTAAAAATTTTTTATTTGGAAATAGGAAAATAAAATTTTAAACAAAATTTAATTTTTGAAATAATATTATTGTATTGAAAATTGAAAATTTTACGAAGATTTTTTAAATCTTTAAACATTTACACTCTTTCACCGAAGGCTTCGAACTTTGCATGCAGCGATCTTTCCTCTTTCCCGCCTTTCCGTTTAAAATTTCTCTCGTTATTTCTTGCAGATGCAGCAGCGATGCAATGATAATTGCAGAGGCTTCATAGATAAAACTTTTAAATAAAGAGATAAAACTTTTAAATAAAGAGACAATTATTTTAAAGACAATATATTAGTAAAGAAAAAAATATTTATTATGTATAATGTATAGAAAAGTTAAATTTCTTAAACAAAAAGGAATTAAATATACTGGATTCTAGTAAAAATAATTGCGATTTTTTTTTATTTCTATTTTTTTTTATTTTTATTTCTTTTTTATTTCTATTGTTATTAAATCTAAAAAATAACGAAGTTTGATTGTACAATAAAAATAAAATTTTTGTAATTAAATAAACATTTTGTTAATATTTATTTTTTTACTTAAATAAATATATACTTTGTTTCCAAAAATGTTTTGTTATATTAAATAAATTATTATTAAATTATTCTAAAATTATTATAATATTATTATAAAATTATCTTTTTCAAAATAAATTATTTGAAATTTTAGTATAAAAATTTTAAATAATTTATTTTAAAAAAGATAATTTTATAATAATATTATAATAAATTGTAATAAAGATAAAAAAACAATTCTTTTTTATTGGTGAATAAAAGCATATCTTGCTTTTTTTTTTTTTAAATATTTTACTAATTCAAATATATTTGCTGCTTAATTGAAATAACTAATTCTTTTGCAAGTGTTTAAATAAATAATTTTTTTTTTAATCAAAAAAAGTTTTTTGGAATTTAAATTTTTTTTATTTAATTATGTATTTATTATTATTGCAATTCGATTTTGGTGTTTTCTCAAAATTCGAATTGCAATAACAATAAGTACATAATTAAATAAAAAAATTTTAATTTCAAAAAACTTTTTTTGATTCGAATATCCGTTCATTCTTAGTCTATGCTTTCGATAGCGAGAGGAGGGGACATCTTGCAAGGGAGGTGGAGAAGGTCGTTGGCCTCGTACGCGAGTTCCGAGATTGTATTTTATCCTTGCGCGCTTACACGCGCGAAACCGCAACCGCGGAAAGGCGCTATCCTTTTCCACGTTTTTCTCGTTGTAATGTGATTGACTCCCGAGACTCTCGTTATTATAACCAGGGAAAAGTTGCGCCTTTTGAACGTGTCCTTGTCTTGCATGTGAGCCGTTACCGGACGCGAGATTAATTTCGATTTTTGCATTCCGGTCACACTGACCGGCTTGTAATATCCTGCGGCCGTTATTTATATATCCATTGGAATTCCGAGATATTTTTTCGCATATCTGACTAATTATCTACCGCTTATATGATCGCGAGATTTCAGCTGTTCTAACGCACGATCTAAAAATTCAATTTTTAATCGATTCTTTCGGGACCACAATATGATTGCTAAAAGATGCGTGTGTAAATTGTTGTATTTTTTTTTTTTTTTTTAATATGTATAATCTTTAAAAGCTCTATTCGCCATACCTGTAATGATTAATTTATAAAATCTCGTAGGAAGGAATGGATTAATTACTTTGTTAAATAAATTTCTCTTAGGAAGAAAAAAAATTCTCTTAGAAGGGAAATATTTTAATTTCTATAAAGATTCTTATGTACGCTTTTCATCGAATACATTTCAGATTTCTAAACGCAAATTGATCACTCGGATAAGTATACCATGTATGGGATTTTCTCGACGAAGCATGCATGAACAATAAGAAGCCATGCAAATTTTTATTGTCTAGTTTCATAAAGAGTGAAATATAAGGCGTCGCGTATCGATAGTGATAGTCGCGGGAAAGAAGACAATCTAATTAATATCCCCACATGAACAATTCTAATTAATGCATAACGCTCGAAAGAAAGACAATAGAGCATCTTTTTTCACGCGCAACTTTGCCGTTTATTAGCCGCTCTCTTTTTTCTTCTTTCTAAAATAGGAAGTCTTTATTTTCGATCCCACAAGCCGCGGCGGGAAAACTATCAGACAATTAAATATCGATTTTAATAAAGAGTGCGATGTAGAACCAAACTAACATTAAAAAAAAAACCAAGAAAAAGGATGATAAAGCGATGAAATGTACGTATAAAGTTTATAAAAAAATAACAATATTTTCTATATTTTATAAATATATGATAGAGATGTAAAAAAAAATCGTTTTTTGTTTTTAATAAAAACGAATAGTTGAAAAACAATTTGTTTTTTTTTTTTTTTTTATTAAAAAGAAATTTTTTTATTATTTTTTTAAATATAACATTATTTTCTTTTATATTTTTTTTTTGTTAACATAAAAGAAATTCTAGAGTTCTTATATTTAAAATTTTTTTTCTTTGAAAGTAATTTTAATGGATTAATGAGACTTTTGCGGCAAATTACTGTTAAAGTATTATCAATAATATTATTTAAAATATTAACTAAAGTGCATTTTAAAGAATTGCAAACTCTATTTTTGTATCTACAATTTATTCAAGTTCAATTTTGATTTGTTTTTGAAGAATTTATCTAATTAAAAAGTGTATTTACATAATATAACCAATTGAAATGCGAGCTATATTTAAAATAATAATATTCAATTCAAATTTATTATTTAAAGAGTTAATAATATCAAAAAATCAACTTGTAGTAATCAAAATATAAAGATATTAAATATATGAAAAAAAAATTTGAAAAAACGAGGTCTTTTTTTTCACAAAAAATCATTTCTTATAAAAAAATTACTTTCTTATAAAAAAATTACTTTAAAAAAAAAAAAAAATTTTTTTTTCTTACTACGTCTCTATAAAGTGTTTGAAAAAGATGTCCTGATCTGTCGTTCTCTTTTACGGAAATTGCATGCTACCTGAAGTTGAGGAATGAAACACTCAACTTCACGAATTGATACGCTCGAGCAATTTCTTTCGCGAGAGAAATACGTTGATCGTGATGAGAGAGAGGATGAAGGAAAATTGTGCGTAATTAGAACGAAAGCGAGAATGAAAAATTGACAGGAGACGCCCACGTGTTCGTCTCGCCTTTTATGCCTTCGCGGCGCAACCTCCGAGCAATTTTTTGCGGAACACCGGCGCATTTTTCCGCGACGATGTCGGGAAAATTTCGCAATTCGCTCCGTTTCCACGCTATTTCCTGAGAACTATTTGCACGGCCCATTGACATGCGGTTAATGGAAGGGTTTCCCCTTTATAGAAGAAGCGTGGTGTTTGTAAAAGAGTCAGTCGAAGTCGCGTGAATTGCAGGAGGAAAAAAAATTGCACAGATTACAATGAAAATTGTACTGCCATGTGTATACCGTGCCACGTGCGTATCACGCTCGTTTTCTCGTTTACCCACGAACGAACTATTTCCATAAAAGGCGCCTTAACCTTTCGCGATCCTAAATTACCGTTTTCCTTCGTAATAGAATTTACTTTGCCGCTCTCTCCGAGTTTGTCGATTAACTTACGAAGGGTGGAAGAGAATCGGAAAAAAAATGTTCGCGTTATGTAAAAAAGAGTCATTTTGAAGAGCTGTCATATATGTGCTATCGACATCAAACAACTGACATTACTGCGGAAAACTTAATATAATTGTAAAATAATTTGAATAAATTTTTGTCTTAATATTCTTTATTATTTTTTTTTTATTATTGCTTTATTATTATTGATCCCCATTCCTAATCATTACGGACTATTTAATGCACATGTTATTTCATAATGATCGAAGAAGTAGCGGGGAAAAACAATGACAGACACGATGCGAAGATAATTCCGGAATCGAAAGGGAGTGTCCAGAGTGTGCGTATAGTCATTATAATAATTCACTTCCTCTCCTATACGAGATAAACTCTCGCGACCGGATTTTCGCGCGCGCTCCCGTGCTTGCTTATAGAAACGATCGATTTCACATAACTTCTCGTAATTAAAGCAAAATGTATGACTCGGAGGTACCACTCGAAGCAGTCGCGCGACTTTCACGCGTCTCGATTTATCGGGCGCTCAATGCATATATAACGTATTCACGACATTTTTCGCGCGATAAGCGCGCCAGTTCATTGATTAAACTTCGGCCTTTGTTGTTTAATATATTATATATATTAGAATTTGATATATTATATATATTACAATCAGAGATGCAAAAAGTTATCCTTTCTTTAATAGAAAGACATGTAATTAAAAAAAAAATATTTTTTCAATAAAAAAAACATTTTATTTTTTTTAATTATATTTTTTTAAATATAATATTTTTTACATTTTTTTGTTAATATAATAAAAAAAACTAAAGTTCTTATATTTTTAAAAATATTTATTACATAACTATATAGCCAATTGAAATGCGAGTTACATTTGAAATAATAAAGATTAATTCAGATCTATTGTTTAAAAAGTAATAAAATATTAATTTGCAGCAATTAAAATATAAAGATATTAAATACTTGAAAAAAATATAAAATTTTGAAAAAAACGAAGTTTGTTGTTTTTTTTTTTTTATTTACATGTCTAATTACAATCAAATTTAAAAATGAAGACATATTCATAATCGCTAAATAAATTCTGAAATTTAGAAATAATTCCTTTTTTGCGTTTTAATTAATCATATTATTAATAAAATATTTTAATCGAATATTTCCGATCAAAATTAATATTGGTTATTAAAATTTATGTATCATCATACGATAACTTTTATAATAATTACGTTTTTGTCGTGCCGTGTAATCTTATTACTTGCCGCGATCAACGACTTCCGAGCGTTCTTACGAGATTCTGCGATTAAGGTCGCGCGATAATAACTGGTGAAGCAAATAATCGGATAATTTTTCTCCACCAAATGAAGATTAATCACCGCGTCGATGCCGCCGCGACGCATATGCATACGCAATTGATGCGTTTCGCGCACGATTGTTTATCCAATAGCGATGCGTCATTGAATGAGTTTTCTCGGAAGACGCATCTTCGCGTGTCTCGTGTCATTCATTCATCTCATCAGTCATTGAATGGGACGTTTGTATCGTCATGCGCCTGCCGGAAAAGCCAACAGTACTTTATTATAAATCGTCGCTGTCTTCCTCGAACAAAGCGCAACAAATCAAATAGGCAAGATAAAAATATCAAGCAATTATAAATATCATTAATTTTATCAGTTAAAACGTGAAAAAAAAGCGAAAGAAATTTAAAACTCAAGAATCGAAAACTCACCCAGAGACACTACTAAACATGATATAAAAGCATTTTATTACGAGTCGTTTGCGTACTTAGGTCAAAGTGTACGTGATGGGAAAATTTTTTTTATTATATAATTATTTATTATACAAATTTATATAAATTTGTATATGTATAAACATTTTTATATAAATTTTTTGTTATATATTGCCATTTTCTATTTTTATTTTATTATTTTTTTTATATAATTTGAAATTTATCTTATAATTGAGCTTTTATTATTAGATTTGTCAATTGTGTGTTTACATGATAAATTTCAATTGAATAATCCATGAATAAATGATATTTTATATATAAAAAAAAATATTTTATATATATAAAAAAAAAAAAAAAAAAAAAAAAAAAAAAAAAATGAGCGCTAAACATTGGAAAAAGTAAATTAATTCGTTGCCACGACATATTTAACGCAATATAAAATAAATTTATGCAAAATATTTTGTTGTTTTTAAGCATTTTAAATCAATAATTATAATTTAGCGATTTATATATTACTGCTTTTTATTTTTTTAATCCGTTCAAATTAATTATTTTAATTGATTTTTGGTGAAGAGTTTACGTTATATTATGCGATCTCAATCATTATATTATCCGATTGACATTTAAATTACATTTAGATCGGTAAAACATCTGATTAAATATATTTAATTCTCCCTCTCCCTTTCTCCCTTTCTCTTCTTCTTCCCTCTCTCTCTCTCTCTCTCTCTCTCTCTCTCTCCCCTCTCTGCTCTCTCTCTCTCTCTCTCTCTTTCTCTCTCTCTCTTTCTCTCTCTCTCTCTCTCTCTCTCCCTCTCTCTCTCTCTCTCTCTCTCGCTCTAATAAAATTAAAGGAATAATTTATGTTTGTAATTATTTTGGAAGGTTATAACAAATTTTATTAATTTTTAATTCTTATCTTTTTGTCACTTTTATTTCTCTATTTAAAGTAATATATTTTTATATGGAACGAATAAATAAATAAATCGCGCGAGATGTGTGCTTCGGTAAAAAGTTTATACAATACAATTATCGAAAGTTAATCAATAATTGTAATAAGCAAAGCGAATTAACATCGGGGTCTCTCGTTGTGTCAATCACTCGATTTTGCGATTCCTATCTTACTGTGCGACTACATCCCGAATAGCAAATTAAATCTAGATCGATGAAAAATTTCAAGTATCGGAATATATTTAATTGTAAGCATTATTAGAAAAATAATTATTATTTGTAAAGATTGCGACAAAATAATAATTTACAATTTTTATTTTTGTCACTTTGATTCGTATTAATTTAAGCTGAATATTTACTGTTTCTTTTTTTGCGTTTTAAATTAATTCTGGTGATTGGCTAACAATGAATATAAAATCTAATATTCATTTAAATATGTATATTATCTTTAGTTTGATCAAGAAACTATTTATGTATAAATTAAATTAATATTGTTTTATAATATTATTTTACGCTAAATTTTCATATTTCGAAAAAACAAAATTTTTTTGAATATTTGTAATTTTTTAAATTGCTATTTATTAATTAATAATAACATGTGACATAAAAGCAAATAAATTGCGCACATTTTGTAATATTTTGTAGTGATAAAAAGTAAAAGAAAGGATGAGAGATTTTGTTGTATAAAATTTAAACACTCATTTACTTGTCACAATACACAGGACTAATATAAATTTGATTAATATTAATTATTAATTGTCGTGAATTATGTAATTACAAAATATATAATTACATTTTTTGAAGTTACTTTATCAAAAAGATAAAATTTTTGCTCCACTATTTAATAAAGAATTTTAAAACTTAATTGGACGCTGCTATTTACGTATCGATCATTGAAATATCAGCCATTTATATACATATATCGAATGTGTGCTCATTATGACGAATCTATTTGCCATATTTTTGAAACGTAATTAAAAGATGCAAAAAAGACTTTTCGTATTCCTAGTGACGTGTCGGCATTTGAGACGAAATATCCTGCGATCTGGGTATATCCGATGTCTCGTGGATAATGGAGGACTTCCGTTTCCTTCCCTCTCCGTGGCCGGTCTTGAATAGCAATGAGTTCGTTCTAGCATTACCCGCTCATACGTGATACATTGCACATGTGCGTGTGATCTAAGATTTCTCCTGTTCTACGCAATTAAGGCTCGGATCGAAAAAATCGCTGTTGCAGAATAGAGCATGAAGTAAGAGTAAGGAGAGTTATCTCGATAGTGTGGAGTGCAAAAAAGTAGTCACAAAAGATGTTCCGTATGTGGCCAGGTTTGCCGAATGGAATAACTTGGACCATTTTGTCGCCATCTCGAATATTCATATATGTATAATGTTACGTTTAATTGTATTAGTAATTGATAAAAATGTGTTAGCGACACACTATTTACTAAATTACTACCACAACTAAACGTAACATTATACACATATGAATATTCAAGATGGCGACGAAATGGTCCAAGTTATTCTATTTAACAAACCTGGCCATATACGGAACATTTTTCGTGACCATTTCTAATCTAGGTAGATAACTCTCCTTACTCTTCCTTTGTGGAATAGAGCCAAATTCCTTTGTTCCGGCTTGGACGCGAAACAAAAAGAAAATATAAATTAAGTTTTAATAACGTTAACAGTAATGTGTGACATTTTTAAAAATTTCTATAAATTATTTATAATAAAGTAAAGTTAATAAATTAATTCGTTGCCTTTTTCGCGTAAGAGAAGTCTTGTTTTAAAGGATTAAACACGAATGCAATTTCAACTCTCGTACTAGCGAGCTACAAACTGGAAACGACAAAAGTGCGTTGACACAATCGCCGTCGTCACGCTGGTAACACAAGTGACCGGGACATTTTGTTACATTCGAGTTCTATTTATTTCAACGTCTCTTGCGGGTATATAACGTCCGAGCGAGCCGGGTAATATCGGCTCTAGAAAGTGTTACGCAGGATTCGCACGAATGCAATCGGTGATATGCAACGTGTCCCCCTATGCAACGCAGGCGATATCACTTCCCGCGTGTTCGATCAATCGGGAAGCGGAACGTGCATTTTTTCTTCTTTCTTTCTTTTTTTAACACGGACGACTGTCGTCGCTCTTCGCGACGGATAGTGAATTGTAGATCTCTTGATTTGTGTGAAAATAAACGCCATGCGAGAAAAACAGACTGCAAAGTGTCCAAAAAAAAGCATTTGGCGTCGTCCATTTTTTTTTTCTTTTTTTAATTTCTTTTCTCAAGATTGAACGACTCCAGGGAGAATTTTAATGATGATTATGCACAGCTGGATTAAAATCTTGCAGCACATTTGTTCCGCGAGTCGAGCCGGAAGACGCGCTTTTTAGATCAACGATAGATCAGCGAATAAGTGTGCAAGATGGATTACACTTGGCAAGCTTGAACTAATTATCTCCTACGGATCTAGATCCACGATGGTGTTGACTGCTAGAACACATTGTGTAAAATCGTTATAGGTATTTTGACGTGAAAATATGAATAGCAGATACTTTGTCATTACGTGATAAACATATGATTCTATAATAGCGAGAAGACTCTGCTTTCTCTCTCTTATTTAAAAAAAAAATTTTTTTTCAAAACACGTGCGACTTGAAATGTTCCTTTATTGTGCGTGTCTCATCCCGTTTATACTAGATAAACGTCATTTGACCTGGATTGACATTGTCTCCGTCCAAGGAACATTCCGACTTGATTGCTCGGACGCATAATTATGCTAACGAGATCTTATTTATAGAAGACAATGTATCGCGAAAAGAAGAAAGAGTGTGTGTGTGTGTGTGTGTGTGTGTGTGTGTGTGTGTGTGTGTGTGTGTGTGTGTGTGTGTGTGTGTGTGTGT
>JBCEZX010000008.1:5890868-5904781 GCA_039654345.1 Cataglyphis cursor | reverse complement strand
TCCTTCCGTCGCGGCCGGTATCTCAGGAATGTGCCAGAGGCCTCTCTTCTCGCACCGAGATATATATATATATATATATATATATATATATGCAGATAAAAATTGTAACGATTAACTGTCATGGCGACGAAATTTATACTCGCCGTTCGACGATGCAGCTGCTTAATCATTGACGGACGTCTATTTTTAGTCAAAGTAAATTTCTCACGCGGTTTGTTTTATCCCGTCTATTCGCTCGTCTGCGACTTTATATGGTTAGTCGTTATTATCATCCGTCAGTGCCATCCGACGATGAACGGTCGTTACCTGGAAGCAGTTATCTCGTAATCGAATACGCACACGAGAGTGTGCGAGAGGCTCAGAGGAATGCGTCGAGATTTCTGCTCGCCGCGACATTCTGGCGCGTCAGTGTTGCCGCTAACATTGACAATCTTCCTCGATAACGACGAGAAAATAGATCAGGATTCATTCCGCGATTTTTAGAATGCTTGAAATCGCAGCTTGTAAATCGCATCCAGTTCAATACTTCGCGAAACAAAACGACTGGTTTTTTAAGCTTCTTATCCGCTGCCCTTTTATCTGCTCGCAGCCTTCACGAAAACAATGATAGCGACGAGGACGATCTTATAGATCGCCCAGCGGAGGGCGAGAGTCATCAGGCACGAACAACCTCGGCGCGACCCAGCACCTCGACCACCCCCAGCCCCACGACTACATCTCGTCCCAGCAAGTCGTCGTCCACCACTGTCGCGAGCGGCTCCTTCCAACATCCGGCTGGTTATCCACAGCATTATCAGCCGCAGCCGCCATTCCCGCAAGTGCACACGAGTCAGTCCAAGTCGTTGTACGATGATAAGAACGGTGGCTATCATCACCAGTACATCTTTCATAACGGCGGCGAGCGCGTCAGTAATCAGGCCACATCATATCAGCTGTTCAGCAGTCAAGGCGTTGTCAGCTCGACGACACCGTCCCCGCAAATCCATCCGCAGATCAGATATAGCTCGACGGTGGGTCCGCCGCCACAGATCATTCAACACAACGAACCGTCGACCGTGACACCGCTGTATCACCCTACTTCCTCCGCCACAATACAGACCCTGCTTAACAGTAATGCCAACAGCCCAGCGGCCTTGATCAACCCCCTCTTTCACAATCATGGTATCGCGAGCACCACCGAACAGTTCGCCTTGCACAACAACAATCCACGTGAGACCGTCGACTATCGCGACGAAGATGATCGTGAAGATATAAGGCCACTGGAGGCGATACAACCAACTAATAAGGGAAAGGTAGAGCATGCGTTTTAATTCTTTTTGATTGTTGCAATTGGCTTAAATTTTAAGAAAATTTTTCTTTTTTTGAAATTTAAGCTAAATATTTATAAAAGAGTGTCCTCTCAAATAATATATAATAATCAAATAAGATGTTAAGAAGAAAGAATTTAGGACTTTAATAGCAGATAGTACTCACGGAATGGAGGAAAAAAGTCTTAATAAACATGAGTCGAAAAATTGATATTGGAATTATGAATAATTCTTCAAAACGGATTTCTTTACTATTTTTTCCAAAAGAAGAATTTGTTTTTCCAAAAGAAGAAAAATAAAAGAATTCTTCAAACTTCAGAGTTTACAGAAGGTTTTCTATATGTCCTCCTCCCATTCCACATACGTTTCACATCTTCATAAAGAGAACATAATTGCGAACTTTTTTGAAAATTCCTTTTGTTTTAAGTATTTGACAGCCTTATAAAGTATAACTGTGAGGAGAATATATAATTTGTTTTCATGTCGCGCGAAAGCACCAGAAACGAGCAAGTCACTTGCTTTAATCAAAATGAAGAGCCTAACCTTTAGATTAGATTGATATTATTAATTTTTTAACTTATGTTTATTAGGATTTTCTTCTTCCATTTTGTGAATACTAAATTCCCTAAAATTCTTAATTCTTTCTTTAACATTCAGTATACCAAAAAAAAAAAAAAAAAAAAACAAGAGAAGAAAATTCGTATCACTTCTTATTTTAGGTGTCCAAGTTGACAATATCTCCGGTCCCGAATGCGCAAGAGTCATCTCGTACGAACATGCAGACGAGTCAAACATCGCAGCAGCAGAGGATATCCGACAACTTTCTGCCGACGTCCCCTGTCAACACTGAGACGACCGTCAGATCGTTTTATCCGACGCCGAGACCTTCGCCGAAACCCTCGCAATCGGTCGTTCATCAGTCGGTTACCCAACAAGGTAGCATTCACCGCGTGAATTCGCCAGGCGTGACGGTGCCGCAGCTCAAGCCTCATCAGATTACCATAAATCTACCACCACCGGACATCCAGAGAATCGTGCAGAGTCCATCGCCGCTGTTGCCGTCGCAATCGCGAGTGATCGTCACGGCGAAGGCGAGTGTGAGCGACGAGTCCGGCAGACCTTTGAACACCACGCAATTGGTGACGTTGCCGTTGCCGACAATACCGGCTAGCTACGATGACTATAAGGAAGGTGACGAATCTTTCGATCCGTTTTATCGCGATGTCCCAAAGGTCCCCAAGAATCGTCAGGTGACGAGAGATGCGACGGACAAGATGCGACTGTCGCGTAGAAAACGATCAACTCACAGTCAATTCTATCATTTGATCAACGGCGCGGATAGTGATGGGGATTTTGAAGCGATACGAAAGAGCGAATCGCATAGGAACGAGGATAAAGCGGCGAACGTAGAAAATACGCCGCATACCGAGATCGGAGATTTTCGAGCTATTAGAGAGAGTTTGATGAAGTTTAGAGATATCCTATTCAGTGACGAAGCGGACGAGGATGCTTATCGCAATGCTGCTGATAAGATTCAAAATACGGCTAAACACATCGCGAAGAATAGCGAGATTCTCGAAACAAAGGATATTGCAATACAAAAGGTAGACGATTTAGAAGATTTAAAGACAGATGCTTCAAAACATTTAACGTTAGATGAAGAAGCAGACGAGAAAGAAGAAGATAAAAAATTGAAAGAAGAAGATAAAGAAGCAGATGAAAAAGAAGAAGATATAAAATTGAAAGAAAAAGATAAAGAAGCAGACAAGAAAGAAGATGATAAAAAATTGAGTCGCGAAGATTTCTCTTTAAACGTCGAAGCTAATGCTGAAGAGTTGTTAGACAAGAAAAAGTATATTAAAGATATGTCAGAAGCAGAGTCCAAATTAAAATTCAAACCTAATGAATTTACAAGTGCTGGTTTGGAAGAAAACAAATCTCCGAAAAATGATAAAGACATAATAATACTTGATTCCGACAATGACTTCAAAGTGAAAACTACGAACTCAGACGTCGAGATGTCCAAGACTGACACTCCTCTCGAGATTATTATTGAGGAGGAAAGTAAATTTAACTTACACGATCCATTGGAGACCGACAAAAAAATTATAAATAATGAACAACTGTCAGGATACTTGACAAAGGACGAATCGGAAGAAAGATTGGGCTTCAAAACTGACGAAAAGAAACAACTGGGAGTTTTACGAGAAACAATCGAGGGGAAAAGCTCCAAGGATTCTAGAGAAGAAAAGTCTGGTTCGAGAAGGAAGATTTCTCGAGCGAGATCCTCAAGGAGACGTATATCTTCGAAAATAAAGCAACAAAAAACGAACAATATCGAACTGACGGAAACAATTCGACAGAAAGAAGAATTGGATAAAACGACTACTACTATTACTAGTGTCATTACTACTACATCCACTACCCCATCTATCGTACCCTTGGAGACGAAAGTTGCGGAGCAAATTGACAGCCACGTTTTCGGAGAGTCAGAGTCGCAAACTTCTAAGGAAGTAGATATGACAAGGGCGATTGGTCAACACAACGCAGCATATTCGAAGAGCTTACGAGACAGCAAGACCAATGACGTCGGGAGAGATAAAGAGAGTGAGCGGTCGTTCGATTATCAAATTATGGAAGGAAGCGCGAGAAATTCAGAGCAGCATGTCGATAAATCTGAAGAAGAAGCGGACAAAAAAATTGAATATACTAGTTTAAAAGATACAAACTTTACCGAGAATCCGCAAAGCGCAGACGAGACGGAGTCGACGGAAGTTATTCACGTTTCCGAAGAAAAAAAGTCAGACGAAGAATTATTCTCGAGAGAATACGAAACTTCGGACGACGATGATTCCAACCCGAATACGAAAGAGGAGAAACTGGAAGTGAGTTCGGAAGAGACACCCAACAAGATTTCCTCTCACGAAGCCGCGGTTTCTTCTCGCGAGGATGATCCGGAAGAGTCAAGCGAGAAGACAAGCACTGATGATTCGAACGAAGATGATTATTCAACTACAAAATATAGTCAAGAGACAAATTACGAAGAATCAATCGAGTATCCGGATACAGTGGACTCGTCTGCGGAAAATTTGCGCGATCAGGAAAATTACAAAACAGAAAGCATCGAAGAATATATAATGTCCACTGATTACGCAAACTCTGAGGAATATAACGATTCTCAGGAAGATATTACGGATTCAACCGAAAACACTAAAAGCAGCACCGAAGGTATCTTAAAATTCACGGATGAATTACCGAGGTCGGATGATGGGGACGATGAGATGAAGGGAACATTGGAATTCGACGATGCGCACGATTATATCGACGACAATTACGAGCCGGAAAATTACAAAGAGATGGAAACTGCGACTGAATCAAACGATTCTAGGGAGGAGAAGATCGAGGAGATAGAAAAAGAAGACGCAGCATCGAAAGATCTCGAGACACATCGGAATGAAGATGAAGCGGAAACGCAGACGAAGCATGAGGAAGAAGATGTCACAGAAGTGGCGAGTCTCGAAGAAGTCACAAATTTTACCACGACTTTGTCGACTACTGTAACAGCGCCCAGCACCACAGTGTCTACCACAACGATGTCGTCGACAAGTACAACAACTACGACCACGACTACGACTACAACTACAACTACAACTTCAACTACTCCTCGACCGACGACTACTACCACTCGTCCCACATCACCGAAACTCTTCAAACCTGTTGGGAACAGAAGGATTTACGCTTATACTCCCCCGACGACGACCCCGGTTCCGGTCGTGATTAAATCAAGGATGGGCCTGTATAATCCAAAACCGGCAAAACCGCCCAAATCCTATAACGAGTTGGCGCCGAAGCCGGTGATCAGGAAACTCGCTTTGACGCGTAAACCTATTACCACCACCGCGCCTACCATTGCGATTACTACTATTACGGAGAAGCGAAATACGGAAAGTTCAACGGAAGATACGACGGAGCCCATAACAACAATGATGATGACAGTGACGACTCAGTCTGGTAAAAGCGAGGAGAACGTTCTTGAAAGTAAGCTGGAGGCGAACGAACCCATATCTGTTGATCACTTTGCGAAGAGCGATAGAATAAACAAGGAGGATCAACTCTCGAGTCCGACCGAGCAAAATACTCCCGTCAATTCTTCAAATGCTGATTCACGAATCTCGACCAAAGAGATCGAGACCTCCACCCTTTTGTCCAGACTGACTACCCTTGCGTTGTCTTCCGTTGAACAGATAGATGTGAAAACGGAACCGCAGGAAGATACGGAAAGGGTCGATATCTCCACGACGACCTCTCTGCCCCTGACGACATTGCCCCTTGAAAAGTCATATACCGAATACGACACGAGTACCGACGAGTACTCCGAGGAAACGGAGACCACGACAACTTCCGTCAAAAACAATCAACAGTACGTTACCGAAACTTCCTCTCTTCTCGCCGAACAATTGACATCAGTTTCGACGATTCCGACCTCCATTATTTCGACTTCGACGATTCCGATCTCGACTATTCCGACCTCGACTATTCCGACCTCGACGACCGTGCAATTCAAAGCTGACGACGCCGATTCCGTCACGACGACAGTACCCGCGATTTATCGGCCGAACGGTCGAAAGTTTGCGGGATCGCGGAAGTATGCGAGCTTTAATTGCCTGGAGAAAGAGATGTATCGCTTCTACGGCGACGCTAGGGACTGCCGACTGTTCCACTATTGCTCGCCCGGCTTTACCGCGCGTCAAGTGCTGGACTTTCGGTTCGTGTGCGAGGAGGGCACGGCGTTCGACGAGGAGACGCAAAGCTGCCGTCACGATGTGCGTAATCGGAAGTGCCGGAATCGGACTTGGTGAGAGCCATGTCCCCTTCCCCTCCCGCTTTCGAAGCTTCCTCGACACTCTCGACTCCGTTGATTTTGGTAATTCGTGAATCCTCCATAGGACTCTCCGTAGTGTATTTATAATCTTTTCTTTTTTTTTTTAACGCGCAGTACACGTAAGCATATATCCCGAAGAAGAAGAGGGGTATCCTCCCTCTCTTCTCCTACTCCCCATTGCCATAGCGCCCCTCGCGCTGGATTCACACTTATTAAAGTTAATGTCGATTCAATCGGCTCGCGACTGCTGATCGGATCAAGACGCTGAGAAGCGAGGAAGCACGTCATGCGTCGGCTCAGCTGATTTATGTGTGTGTTGTCAAACAATCGCACGGCACTGTTAGCGTTTAAGTCAGAGAGCGAAGAATAATTGGTTCCTACGTTGTTCCCGAGAGATGCGAGAGATACTTTAAGCGAGAATACTACAATTGCATGCAATTGTAAAGTAGTTCTTCTCACTTTTTTTTTACGCGATTGATTCAATAATGCGTAAATTTTGTAAACATGTTGCCGAATATTGCCGAGGATATCTACGCCCATGATTACTCTCGTTACTCTTAGCATCTCGCTCGATAGCGCGATATTTATATTGACGTTTTTTCGGAAGCAGCAGCCTTTTTCCCGATCAAAGAGATAATTTTATTCGATATCGAGATTAAATGTTAAATATATTTTTGATAAAATATACGCGCTCCTGCATCCAGGTCAACTCTCATCGTGGATCAATGATACACATCAGAATGCGCTTAAAAATGTATGAAAATATGTTTAATTGAAATATCTTGACACAGAATACCACTCGCTTTTGATAAGAATTTTATATAAAATTTTATTTCATGTATGCAATTAATTTACTTTTTATAAAATTTCCTTTATAAAATTTTACTTTGTATATATAATTAATATTATTTTTAATTGTCGCGTGCAATAAAATGTGCCTACGAATAAAATATCGCGGACATCTATATTTGTTCTACTTGTATCAATCGAAATCAATTTCTCGTAGTACCAAAAAGTGCAATAAGACGTAACATCGTTGCTCAAGCATTTTTTAGATATGAATTTAGCTCGATAAAACATAGATATCTCGAAGTAACGCGTAGTCGATTTAATGCGTTACAACGTTACATGTGAGAAAGCTGAAGAAAGGAAAAAAGATTGCGACTTACGCAATTTATTTTAATATGCGTACATTTGATAATATCCACTTTACTATTCGGCATGTATCGTAAAAAAAAAAAACGCTGATTGCAACAAAGAATTCGCATAATCTTTCGTACATGTTCTGATAATTTTCTCCTATTAATTATGAGCGCTTTAATTATGAGTGAAAACAAGTGCGTCAGCCGTAAATAAATATATGTTATATAAATATATATTTTTACGGATTCCATTTTTTTTATTCCGGACCATTCAGCGATTTAGATAGAATCTAGGAAATTCGTGCGTGTCGCCGAATTGTGCGTGTGACTCGTTAATTAACTTTTACATATGTAAATACATATTACGTGCACGCAATGACGCATAATATTCGAGAAAAATTATAGCCTATATTTTGTAAGCAATTATACTATGTCAATAATAATTGTATATTCAATACACACACGTGTGTGTATGTGTGTGATATTCATTCTATCTTTTACCAATCCTTATCCTGTGCTATCTTTTTCCTGCATATGCATTAGAGAAAAATTTGAGATATTCTCTTGACGCACACACATAATATTTTTTCGATTTATTTTTATCGAATATTTTCTCAAAAATATAATATTTTATTAATTTACAGATTAAAGTATTTTCTATATCTTACTTTTTTTCCAAAATACACAAAATTTTTTTACACAATACTTTATCGCAATCTGAGAACAATCTGGCGTTGTTTATTTTTAGTTGTTAAATATATTATAAAATAATATTTTTTTCGATTCGTTAAAAAATGGGACGCAATGTTAAAGCATAAGAGATGTTATCTATAATTGAAAAATAAAAAATGTGCCAAATTCCGTATATAAAATTTATATATATTAGAATATTTAGCGAATTTTAGCAAAGCACTAAATTCAAAATTTTAATATTATACATAACTATATATTAATACATTACATTGTACAATACACTGTAAAAACATTCTTATGCGAAAAGTATTTATTGATACATAGAAGAGAATGATCGGAGTATTTCTTTTTACCTTTTTATTAAAAGTTTTACAATTCTACATTAAATACATATAGAGATGAAACAAAATTTATACATTAATATATACATTGCGGCATCAACTCGCGTATTGTATGTGATTTGATTATAAAATATATTGTTTAATTGGATTTTTTTTATATATTTGTCTTTCATTAATTTAATTTGCATGTATGCGGTATGCAATCATTTGCATCATAAAAATACAATTTTTGTTGTATTAAAATATGTTGAATTACATATTGAAATTTGATGCACACCTCATTATTTTTGCAGCTCTTAATTATTATTCTTTTGCAATTATTGCGCTATCAATCTTTGCTTTTGCTTTTCAACTTTACTCGAATTTAAAAAAGCCTCGTCTGTTTATATGTCGGAGTAGTTCTTGCTATCGCCTCGTGCTCACTGAAAAAGAAAAACATATTAATTTAAAGTAACTTGAGCCACAAATTGCGTATTATTAATTTACAGCATAAATGTCAGGCCATCTTATTACATGGATTTTTATCGAAAAAAAGGATATAATTATAATATTAAAAATATCAAAAAATATAAACATCTTATATGTAATAATAATTTAAATTACATAATAATAATAAATTACATAATTATTTAAGTGATAATATTTTAATAAAAAGGTATTAAGATATTTTTCACTTATTTAATATTATGTAAATATTATATATATTAATATATATAAATTATTATAAATATATATTATAAATATATATTATATATTATAAAAATATGATATTTTTTAATATCAAATGTCTTTCATAATATTTCGCATCGTTTAAGAATACAATAATAATTTTATATCAAATACGATCGACTATAAATAATAATTTATAATTTTTTGTTAAATTTTAGAGCAAAAATTCATAGATGGAAAGCGATACTGACAAGTCATTTTATTCACGATAAAAGACGTTCACTCACCAGCCGGTGACATTTTCCGCGGCATCGCAAGCGTCGATGAGCTCGTTAAAGGCATTCCCCGCACCGCAATTCTGCAAACGTGGACGGCCGTTCACGCAGATGTAATAATGATGGCAGTCGTTGTTGCTGCGATAAAACTTAATCTCAGCGTCTAGGAAGGGAGCGCTTTTCACCTCCGGGCAGCGAAAGCCGAGGAAAGCCTCGGCGTCGCAATCCGGCACCTGATCCGGCCAATCGCATCGATAGGTTTCCGGATTGAAGGCCAGACCTTCCGGACAATCGAACACGTAACCCCGACCGTCCACGCAATTCATGAATTGTCCGCAACGCTGATAATCGCCGATCTTGAAGTAGCCGTACTGATGGGGACAATCCTCGGTCGGATTTGCCGTCTCTAAGGAAAATTCAACAATCAAATTTGGTCATTCAATCACATATTATGCGCACTGAAAAAAAGGAATTAAAATTAAAAAATTATTTTGTTGAAAAAAATTATTTATTTAAATATATACTTGCAAAGGAATTAGTTATTTTGATCAAGCAGCAAATATATTTGAATTAATAAAATATAAAATAAAAGAAAAATATGTTTTTTTGAAAATAAAAAAATTGTTTTTTTTTTTTAGCTTTATTATATTAAATTACTTCCATTAAAATATTAAAAACCTTTTTCTAATTTTTGGTTGCTTGTTTCGAGAATACGAATCTTTTTTATTTTGATAAATAATTTTTTATCTTCCAATAAATATTTTTTTATTTAAAAATTTCAAATAATTTATGTAAAAAATTATAAATTTTATTATTATATGCAAGTAATACTTTATTTAATATAACAATACAATTTTGAAAACTAAGTATATATTTAAGTAAAAGAAAATCAAAATTAACAAAATGTATTTATTTGATTGAGAAGAATTTGATTTTTAGTGTGGAAAATCTTTTGTTTAAATAAAAAAAATATTGATCTGAAAATGATTAAATTTTATAAACAATTAAAAATAGAATCTGACATTGTAGTATTATTTTTATCGACGAAAAGGTTGGAAATTAAAGATTTATCGTAGTTGTAAATAACTCACGCAAGTTTGGCCTGCCCGTGCAATCTATGTCGATCGGATATCCGCAAGGATAGTTGAAACGAGCGTCAGGATTGAAATATAAGCCTTCAGGGCACAACTTTTCTTCGGCAACTCCATCGATACACTCGATATAAGCGTCGCATTGATTCTGCACCGGAAAACGGCCGTTTCTCTCCGGACAGGACGCGGATACGCCGTGTTTCGGAGAGAATTGTTGTTGGTTGCGAGTCAGCTGATTGTCAAACAGCTGATTCGAAAACCTGGGATTTTGATTCAGCGCTAAAATACGGATAAATCGTCTTTTATAGAAAAATTTCGTCTATAAATTCTTATCTTAAATAAGACTCTCAAGTTCTTTTTACATCGCGTGTGTGAGCACAAAATCGTATAGAACGACGACGGTTTCGAGATTCTAATTTAAACAACGACCAATATTGCGCATAAAACTCGTCAAACGAGTCCATCCAGAAGGTATTAATGAGTCGTGTTCAGTAACGTGGCAAGATGCGATTATCGCATGATGGCGAAAGTTCGGTGATAGCCAGCACTCGACCTCTACAAAGTCGTCGTGTGTGTGTGTGTGTGTGTGTGTGATGCGCATACATTACCTGCGCATCGCTTACGCAATGTCTGCGTGCTGTTTGTAACCGATTTTGCCGCAGGCGCAAGATTGGGCCAAAAATACTTTTAGAGATGAAATAAAAATGTTCAAAATAAAAGAAAAAGAAATCGATAAAAATAAGATTGTGTGTTCTCGTTGCACAATTAAGATTGATTTACGTAATTTAGGAAGCTTTTTCTGTGCCCTTTTCAATATCGAAGAATTAAAATTGACGAGAAATGAAAAGAATTTAAAACGATTTATTTGGAACGGAGCTGAAAAGAGAATTGGACCCGATATTATAGCCTTGGGATATCACGATAGGTCGAGAAACAACGGCAATAGTTTTCGTGCACGAAAACCATTCAAGCATTCCCGAGAAATGTTTCCCCGGGGCAAAAAATTGCACAAGGTGCACGTGAAGGCGAACAACGGGAGAAAGTTTCGCTGATTACAAATTCGATTATTCGTCGTTAAACCGAACGAACATTAAAACGTCTCGTCTATTGGGAATTCTTTTCGTCTACTGAAGACAAAAGGAGGACCTTACCGGTTGCACATTTGTGAAAGAAGAATAAAATAAAAGAATATTGTTTTCCACGGTGTTTTACGTTGCAACATAACGTATAATAATAAATAATAAATAAATATTTATTAAGAGCAAACACTAGGTCCGATATAGTACTTATATAAATTTACCCACGTGATAGTGGAGGATTAATATTCATGCTTGTCTATATAAACTTTAAGTTTAAAAAATTTAGTTTCTTTAAACAAGCGCATCGCATATAAATCAGCGATGCGTTCGTGACTGAGCATATGTGTGCTGCAAAATACTATTCAGGACACGTTTGCATTTATAAAAATGAGCGCATATGATTTTTCCTAAGCATTCTGAATCTTAACCAGCCTTATTAAGTTGTTTGAATTATACGCAATTTCTTAATGTATTATATAATACATATTTTTAAAAATATATATTACGTTTATATTTTTTAAAAATATATATTACATTTATTTTTTTTAAATAAATATTACGATTTTTTCTTTTAAATTTCATATAATTTTTTATATAATTTCAATAATTTTAATTTTTAATTTTAATAGAAAAAATTGCAGCTTTTAATGCTAAAATATACAATATGTTTAATTAATAAACTGTGATATCAGTCATATCCATCATCAATAGCCATTCAAAAATTAAAAAAACACTTATATTATTATTATTTCAATATGCTTAATTATTGGAAATCGTGTTGGAATATTTATTATAATTCAGTATAAAAATTTAATGCATATTTTAATTTAAAACACTGCTTATTTTAATTCACCATAATCTATTAAAATAATCTTACACAGCCTGGTATTGATTCTCCAACGATTGTACGATTCAATTATAAAAAAAAAATCAACGATGCTCAAAATTTGTGTAGCGTGTAGGAATAAAGCGATCTATTACACGAAGAATTACATACATATAAATGGAGAACGTCACCATTCGTCTCATTACGTAACACATCACTGCGGAATTGAAACGATAATTGAAAAAAAAGCAGCAGAGGGACGACCATCTTCTGTGTCGATTAGACGCATGCGAGTTTCACTTTATCGAAGAACACGAGAGGGTAACTTTTTTTCTTTTTACTCACATGTCGTCGCGACGAAAATGCCGCAGGCGATTAGCAGATGGACGATCGGTCTCGAGGCCATCTCGGTTGTCGTTGAAATTTCACGCGGGTTCCTTCTGGGCCGATCCCGAAAGGAGGACTACGACGGGCCGCCGCGTCCTAACATACTTTTATCATCTTCGCACGCGGATGAGAAGCGGGAGAGGATAAGTCGTCTTCTCGTGCTCCTCAAATGCTAGTGATCGTAGAAGTGGTCGTCCCGCCCTTCTCTCAAAGGCCTTCGATCACGTGACATATCGATAGCTAAAAAAATTAATTGTCCCATTCTAAGTTTTATTCAATCGGCATTCTATTTTAGCTCGTATGTAACACGCAGTAAAAAATAACATTGGCTGTTAATGTGTAAATAAATAAATTATATATATCTATAATATTATTCAAAATTAAATTATAATAAAATATAATTTTAAATATATATAAATGTAATATATTTTTTATCTAATGTAATAAAGAATCTTGCAAAGATTTTGTTCTAAGCATTGTCATTTTTCTACTCATAAATTAATAGCCAACGCTATATTTTACAGTGTATAATATTCTATGATTAGAAAATATTGTCAACGAGATAGATTTATATGAATGTCAGAAATGCCATTTGCAGTCAACCTTGTTTGTCTTCTCGCACGAGGAGATGGCAATTGCACAGGTCGAGAGTCATTCTCCTGACAAAGAGCAGGCTGTAATGTGCGCCGCATTTAGATGCGCGTTTATACGCATACTACAGCATTTATGCATAATTTAAAAGCAGCATTAATTGCATAAATTGGTGCGTAAATTTAATTTACATACAAAATTGTTCAGTATATTGTTATCGTTCAATGAGACTAATGTGAAGTCACATGTGTACGTACTTGACACATTGCACTCATTTTTGTTACATTCTGCAGCATTGTTTATATTACAGGAAAAATAAAAGAAACTTTATTTAAGGATGTATGTGTTATATGTCAAAACATTGACAAAAACGTGAAAAATTCATAGACTTTTCTACTATTTCTTTTGAGTATCTATGCAAAACCTGAGCACCATTCTCTTAACAAGAGAAAGTTTGGAAATTATGGATGGTCTGGATGTACAATAATAGCAAAAAATTGTCAAAATTAAAAAGAAAGCATATTTCTTACGTTTATACTGTTTGAAAAATTATAAAAATAAATTCGGGTTATGAAAAAAATTAAAGTATCACAAAATAATATGGATTTTGACGTATTCGTAAAAGAAAAT
>JBCEZX010000008.1:5858471-5871973 GCA_039654345.1 Cataglyphis cursor | reverse complement strand
TCATAACATTTCATACTTATGGCTAGTGTCATCTGCCGGAAAAACCGGAAAGGAATTACCGACACACCTGGTACATTTACTATATTTGGAGAACGTTAATCTTCGAGGAGACAGTAACAGATTTGTCTTTACTAATCGATAGTAATAGTAATTACTTTTGTAAAATAAATCAATAATCAATCAGAGTCAAATGAGATCCTACGAGAAATGATTTGTATTTCAAAGAATATTTCACGATATTAATATTCCTTACCAATCGACATCATTTCCACCAACACCTCCAACTGGATTAGCAGCGCAGCAAAAGCGGCGCATATGCCGGAAGTTAGAGTCGCGATTGCGGGAGTGCCAGTCGCGGGCCAGACATGGCTGAGGCTCCTGCATAAGTAAAATGTGCTCATTAAAATTACTTTCGAACACGTTCATATAAAGCTATTAATTATATTATCAGTTATTTAAATCATGTGATCTATTCTCGTCCAACTTCACTACTCTTGTCCGTCCGTCTTATCAGAAAACTAATTTCTATTTGTACATATTTAATTTAATTTAATTAAAATTATTTTTATCTTTTTTTATTATTTTTATTTATATTATTTTTTTATATTTTTGTAATATACCAGCTTTTCTTTTTCTTTTTGTCCTTTATATAATGGGTTTTTCCCTATATTATGCTAAATAAATAAATAAATTATATCGAAAATATATTAGGTCAGTTTAAATTATTGCGATCTTATTTACATTAAATAAAGTTTGTTATCCCGCTTAATATTTCAATAATTCAGATTTGTACTGCGTTCTTTTAGCATTATATTCACGATATGGCTCACATGTCGTTTCTTCAATATACGCGATAGTATTTATGTTGAAACCATTACCGAAATATAAGGCCATCCTGAGCCATCGCGTAGACTATCCTAGGCATTGGAAACATGCTGCCAAACATGGAGACCGTCAGGCCCGCCAGTGCACCGACCGCGACAATGTACTTACACTTGTAGGCCCCGACTTGACCAAACATCTCCACTAATGCTGAATCCTGATCGACCTGGTCATAGGGAACTAGAAAACACAAAGAGGTTGAGGGTGTCGGAAAATATGTACATTGACAATTTGTTTTCCGTTTTATCAAACACTATTGTGTAAATTTTATTCTAAAAATTTTATTTAAAAATGCGTTAATAATATATATAATCATTTTACGAAATATATCATTTTTGCAAAATATAATAATAGTACACTTGATAATCAATACTTTAATAAAGATCGTTTAATAATAATTCTCTATTAATTCTATATTAATTTTAACATCTTTTATTTTACATTTCTTTTACATTTTATTGAAAATTTACAATCCTACGGTTGTAAAATCCAAGTACGAGATAAAACCGTGACAAGATGCGTGGATATCGAGAATTAAATATGAAATATTGAAAATGATTAAAATAATTTTAAAGCTTCAATGAAATAATTATACAAAGTCATACATAATGCAAAAACGAGTACCAGAATGTCAAATCTTGTAAAAAAAATCCTTGAAAATTTCTTGATCTTCTAAATATTATTGATCAAAATTCTAAGGAATATTTTAACGATTAATCTTTTAATAGGGTAATCTTTTAAAAGTTATTTTATTATATGCGTTTTCTATATATAATGTGTTTTTCACTCATACAAAGGAAAAACACAGAGTCACTAATTTCAAATGTTAAATGTATAAATGCACTGAACAACAAAAAAAGATAAATAGTTTTGGTAAGATAAATATTTTTTATTTGCATAACATTTTCATTTTTTATCACTAAAAATTACAATAAAAAATATATTGCAACATAATTTTCACATAACTTGGCTCTGCAATTGCTTATAATATAAAAGTAAAAATGTTAGTGTGTAATTTTTTTTTTAAATCTTTGATAAAATTTCATAATTCCCTGATTTTTCCAGGTACAAAAAAGAAATTCCTGAAAATTTCAAGTTTTCCATGTTTTTCCAAGGAGTAGACATCCCTGCCGGTTGCTTACAATATAAGAGCAAAATTATCAGAATAAAAATTTTTTAAACAATCTTCAATAAATTTCTACAATAATTCCCTGATTTCTTCAGGTACGAAAAAGAATTTCTAAGAATTCCAAGTTTTCTACGTTTTTCCAAGGAGTAGACATCTCCTGCCGATTGCTTACAATATAAGAGCAAAATTATCAGAATGCTAATTTTTAAAAAAATCCCTAATAAAATTTCATAATAATTCCCTAATTTTAAGTACAAGAAAAATTACTGAGAATTTCAGATTTCCCATGTTTTTTCAGGGATTAGACACACCTGCCGATTGCTTACAGCTTACAATATAAAAAAAATTATCAAAGAATATGAATATTTTTGAAATACCTAATAAAATTTTTTTAAAAATCTTAAATAAAATTCCATAATAATTCCTTGATTTTTCTAGATAGAAAAAAAATTTCTGAGAATTTCAGAATTCCATGTTTTTCTAAAGAGTAAACACTCCCTGCCAATATAAGAGCAAAACTATCAAAGAGTGTCAATTTTATTTAAATCCCTAATAAAATTCCACAAGAATTCCATGATTTTTCCAGATAGAAAAGAAATCCCTGAGAATTTCAGAATTCCATGTTTTTCTAGAGACTCGACATCCATTGCCGATTGCTTACAATATAAGAAAAAAATTATCAGTGTGAATATTTTTTAAATCCTTAATAAAATTCCACAAGAATTCCCTGATTTTTCCAGGTAGAAAAAAGATCTCTACGAATTTTAGAATTCTATGTTTTTCTAAACACCTCCTGCCAATATAAGAGCAAAATTATCAAAAAGTGTCAATTTTTTTTAAATCCCCTAATAAAATTCCACAAGAATTCCATGATTTTTCCAGATAGGAAAGAAATTCTTGAAAATTCCAGAATTCCATGTTTTTCTAAAGAGTCGACATCCATTGCCAATTGCTTACAGTATAAGAAAAAAATTATCAAAGAATGTGAATATTTTTTAAATCCCTAATAAAATTCCACAAGAATCCCCTGATTTTTCCAGATAGAAAAGAAATCCCTGAGAATTCCAGAATTCCATGTTTTTCTAGAGAGTAAACATCCCGTACGTTCCATACAATAGACGGTTCATTATCGCATTTGTAAGGACTAATCGTCTAAACACGCATTTCAACCTAAAGGACAACGCGTATGTATTGTTTAATGGCTCACTTACCAATCAGTGTCAACACCATGCTGCTGGTAACGTAAGCAACGAGAATTATGATCAATGATGAGACTATGGCGAGCGGGATACTCTTCTTCGGATTTGTCGCTTCCTCACCAGTAGTGGCTATTATGTCGAAGCCTATGAAGGCGTAAAAACACGTCGCCGCGCCGGTGAAAACCTGAAAGAAAAAAAAGATACGATTTTTCATCGAGTTAAAATATATTACAAAATAAACTAATCAAAAAGCTATTATAATGAAAACTAATCAAGTTCCTAAATGTAATAAAGCCAAAAAAAAAAAAAAAAAAAAAAAAAAAAACCAAAAAAATAAAAAAAAGTAAAAACCCAAAAGTAAGATAAATAAAAAAACCTGAACAAAAATCACGGTCAAACAAAACTAGTCTCTTATACACATGTATAAAACACTGTTATCATAAATTGTGAAAATTTTACGTATTGTTAGTATTGAAAATTTGCATCAATTTGTTTGATTTCAAAAACAGCGTTTATTTTATCAGCTATGGCTGCGCGCATATAAGAATAATTAATTGGAAATCGATAAAAGTTAATTTCTCGACATGAATTGTTTCGCTGTTATCATCGGCGTTCTCTGCTTTCTCTCTTTGCTCAGATTTACTGCAAGTAACCTGTTTCTCAATACAATATTAAAGTATTTACTTATTTAAAGTCTGTTCGACACACTTATAAATTTTTTAATAAACTCCGTCATCGAGAGAAAGAGAGAGAGAGAGAGAGAGAGAGAGAGAGAGAGAGAGAGAGGGGGGGGAAGAGAGGGGGGAGGGAGAGAGAGAGAGTAAACGAAAGAGCGAGAGGGGGGAGAGGGAGTGAGAGAGAAGGGGGGAGAGAGGGGGAGAGAGAAAGAGAGAGAGAGACTAAGAAGGAAAAGATATTTTGCTAAAATATTAGGTATACAAACAACAATCATTTAAGAGAATTTATTCATCCATATGTCTTGGTGCACTTTTCTGAAGAAAATGAATAAAAAAATTCATAAATTATGTATGTATTGCTAATGTGACTACAAGACTAAGAGCTAGACTAAGAGCAGGTTGATTAAATTATTCAAGACTAAGTAAGAGAAGAGAGAGAGAAAGCAAGTGGGAGAGCGAGGAAGAAAGAGGAATATGTCAAGATTACTAACTGAAAAGGTTGAAATTTAAATCTTTGCCCACAGAGAGAGGATAGTGGGATCGGGGAAGCGTGGAAAGAGATAACAGGTTTCAGGGATCATCGTGAAATTCTTTTTGCGAGGGATGGGCGTTGTGTAATCAGCGCACATTTCGTTCTCCTACGTTTCTGCATCTCGCCCACGTGCTGCACGAAAGTACAGTTAAATCGCGAAGAAACCAAAGATCGAGACCAGATGCAGCATTCAAATACTTCAGTGATACCGCCTTTGTGTTTCTCAGTTCGGAATTCCATTAGCCTAGTAAAGAAATTGTTGGCGATGCGATGTGCAAAAGCGCAAGCCATGAAAACGGTATCGCCAACAATGCCAAGTATTTGCTCTCGGAAAGATATTATTACTATTATTATGCGTGTAAGTTTCTATATAAGTTCTTGAACAAAGGAACGTAACGTAACCACGTTTCGCAAACTTTCCTTCTCGAACTCTTGAAAATCGTCCCCGTCGTTGTACCTTTAACGAGGAGCGTTTTAACTTAATTATTTGCGTAAAAAAATTTTTTTCATCTCTATAAGACAAAAAGCGAGATGAGCCTAAGACGGTCGGATTTTTATAAAGCAATAGACGAGCGGTGAGAGCGTAGGATACCTTGAAAGAGGACACGGGAGAAAAAAAGCTCTTAAGATGGATCGTGAATCTTTCAGCAAGACAACTGACCCTGTTGGCTCTTGCATACGTTATCCTTATATTACACAGAGTTCCTGTCTGACTATCCCTAGATATTAAAGAAACCCTAAATATTAAATTGTGACGGAAAGTAATGTTTATTTCATTCGTGCATTTAATTAAAACACTTATCGTAATTATAAACGCGCATTTTAACATTTCTATTTATAAGTATGTTTACTCTCTGCATGATATAATGAACTATAAACTTAAAAATAACTGCCACCTTCGCAATTTCACTTCTTTAAAGTATAATCTGCAAGCTTTTTAAGAACTTTACACTGAAAAGAAATGTACTAAATTCAAAAATATTTTTTTCATTAAAAAAATTATTTATTTAGATAATTGCAAAAAAATCAGTTATTTCAATCAAGCAACAAATTTATTTGAATTAATAAAATATATAAAATAACGTATGCTTTTAATTAAAAATAAAAATAAATTTGTTTTTTTTTTATTTTTGTTATATTAAACTACTTTCTTTAAAGAAACAAATTTTTGGCTGCTTTAAAAAGCACAGGTTTTCTTTATTTTAATAAATAATTTTTTATCTTGAAATAAAAATATTTTTTTGTATTAAAACTTTAAATAGTGTATTTAAAAAAATTATAATTTTTATTACATGTAAATAATAATTTATTTAATATAACAAAACATTTTTGAAAACAAAGTATATATTTATTTAAATAAGAAATTCAAAATTAACAAAATATAATATTTATTTAACTTAAAATATTTTTATTTTTGTTGTACGCAATATCTTCTCCAAGGAACGAACAAGAAATAAATGTGAAAAAAAAAAGTGAAATTAATCCTCCCACATCGTCACGCAATTAGTAAATTTTTTTATAACTTATACTTTGCTTTAAACATTAACTAGTCGTAATCTAGTAAATTAAAGAATGCTACGGTGAGACACGTCGTAATGTATTATCAGGGCAACAATCTTACTCTTCGATAAACAATCTTTACCTTCTGCACAGTTTTCTCAAATAGGAAATTATTTAGATTGGATCTTCAAAATATTTAAGAAAGAAGTTTCATATTTGCGCTAATATTTTGTGCGTGTGCATTCTTTTCAAAAATATTCTATTTCTTATGACTAATGAATCACTACAAAAAAAAATTGCAAAAATTGACGCTCAATAAAATTTTTATAGGTGAAAGAGCAGTATTCAATTTTAAAATGTGGCCATTATCTTATATAAATTGCAGAATATTTATAGTCAAAATGGGTGAACAATTTCTGAGAAATACTATATTCCTCTTGAAATACATAGGCAATACACAGGCATGGAAACATAGATTACACCGGAAGGAAAAGGATAAATCTTCAGAGAGAGAGAGAGAGAGGGAGAGAGAAATAGAGAGATCCAGAAAGGCGCATTCTCGCGTATTGCATTTTATCTGATTGATTTATTCTCCAGTTTCGGCGGAAATTGCGTCCGCAAATGGACACCATTTAAAGATCAACAGAACCGCAATCGTAAACAAGCGCATCCTGAGCGAGCAGAAAGGAGCAAAACACGTATTATACAAATAAGAAACATTAAACGTCTTGTAATGAAAAATAAATTGACATTAAAAGACGTCGCGGTAGAGTAAACTAGAAACATTTTACGTTGAACATTTTTCTACATTGAAAAAAAAAGATGTAATAAATTTCAAAAATATTTTTTTGTTAAAAAAATTATTTGTTTAAATACTTGTAAAGGAATTATTTATTTCAATCAAACAAATATATTTGAATTAACAAAATATATCAAGTAAAAACAGCGTATGTTTTTATTTGCAAATAAAAAAATTTTATTACATTTTTTATTTTTACTTAACTAAATTACTTTTTTTTAAAAACATTTTTTAATTTTCGACTGCTTGTTCTAAAAACACAGATTTTCTTCATTTTAATAAATAATTTTTTATCTTTAAAAAAAACTTTTTTATATTAAAATTTTTAATAATAGATTTTAAAAATTATCATTTTTATTGCATGTAAATAATAATTTATTTAATATAACAAAACAGTTTTAAATAGATATACATTATTTTATATAGATATATAAAAAATAGATATACATATATATTTACAAATTTAAATTTTTGTGAGCTAATAAGATATATATTTAAGTAAAAAAAAAAAAAAAAATCAAAATTAACAAAATGTATTTATTTGATTAAAAAGAATTTTATTTTTAGTATAAAATAAATTATAAATGCGCATTTTGCACTTCACATTTTCACTCAATAAACAAGCAATCTCTAATTCTGCACCATTAATTTCGAATAAAAGTAAGTATAATTTATTTAAAGTATTTTATTTAAGAACTACTACTGTACGCGCAATTTCGAGCAACTACCGTGTTACATTACACATTTTATGTTATCGGCAAACATATTTGTCAAGACGTTTACATCTTCACGGGAAACGTGTAACGCCCGTTGCACATTCACCAAGCGTCGTACGTTAAAGGAGAGCAGAAATCTCTCCTCTGTGGAATCACCGTCATACGGACGTACCCTTAAGGGGATTTCTCTTCTCTTTCCACATCGTCGCAATACATCTTCCGTATTCTAAAACTTTCGCGCGTATAGCATGCTCGGTGAAATTTTGCCACGATCCGGGATGGATGTTCAGATTGAGGATATACGTGATATGCGATGGACCGACTTTAATAAACGACAAGGTATTTGGGAGCGAGGTCGCAAAGAAACCTGACTTGCTCCCGGCAAAAGACTGTCTATATCTTCCCGAAAACCCCTGACATCCTTCCCCAGCTTGAGGAGATTCTGGAAGGGTCTTCCAAACAACGGGGATCCTCGCACTTTTCGGATATACACAACTGATCGACGAGCCGATGATCCTGTGCTAATATTTGGCGATGGGTAAACGTGATAATAAAGACCGCAGAATCAGACAATTTACGGATAATTTAAAGAAACGCATCATAATAAGCTTTAATTTTTCGCGTTCGTTTTCTTGCAATATTTGCTGCAAAATTTATGCGTATTTATTTTTTACGTATGTTTTATGGTAACATAAATTTTAGAATTTTGTTTTATTTCGAATGGGCAAATTCTAAAATAGCTACGCGTGTTAAAGCAATTGCATTAATTCCGCGAGATTCACAGAAATCTGTCAAATGACTAAGGGGATTATGTGTATATGTATATGTATACATATAAATATGTACGTACAGATATATGTACTTGAAGAGAGATTTTCTCGTATATCTCGCGAAGAATTGCAAGTCATTAATTTCGACGACAGTAGCATTTCCAGTAATACGATCGCAAGATTAAACGACCATGGTAGTCAACCTGATCCATCATGAACAGGATATTTTGCGGATATATCTGTGACACGTGGATATTTGTAAACCGTGGAAAAATTTGTGTTTTCTTGTTAAAAAATATACCGATTAAAATTCTTGTGTTAAATATTTAACTCATTCATTGTATTAATTTAACATATTACTGTTGCGTTAATTTAACTCAAATGATAAATTATTAAAACAACTAAAAAAAATATAAAAATAACACAATGTGCACATATTTTTGATTTTACATAATAAATATGTTTGATATTATTAATAACAAGGATTTATCTGTGAAAATTCACAGAAGAAAATGTTGATTCTATTCTACAATAGGAGTGAAAGTGACCATCAATAACATTTTTCCAAGTTAATTTTATCATTAAAAATATGTTAATTTTATACAAAATTTCTTTCAAATTACTATAAAGTTTGCATTTTGTGTTGTATTATTAATATAATATTATATCCATTTAAAAGGTCTAACCACCCTAACCGCTCGAAAAATGAGCTTATTTTTAAAAATCTGTAAATTCGAAAGTAGAAAACAAAATGTATTTATTTTTGGCCACATAATAGATTAGGGTTTTAAGAATGTCTCTTATAAGTTTTAACAAAAAATATTCCAAAATGGCGGCGTTGCAACTGTTGCCGTGGAGGTCCACGCGCCTAGCTGGCGGTAAGTTTATCTCAGTTATAATAAATCTGAAAAAAAAAATTTGTTTATTCGTGAATAGTGTGGCTACAATATAGCGTACAATTTTTGCGATGAGTTGATTAATTATTCTTTTATTCATTTTTTTCTTGTCAAATTTCTATGAAAAATACGATTTTTTTTTTCGACTCACCGTTATTTCCCCACTAATAGAAAAAAAATCCGTACGCTACATTGTAGCCACACTATTCACGAATAAGCAAATTTTTTTTTTCAGATTATTATAATTGAGATAAACTTACCGCCAGTTACGCGAGTGGACTTCCACGGCAACAGTTGCAGCGCCGCCATTTTGGAATATTTTTTGTTAAAACTTGTAAGAGACATTCTTAAAACCCTAATCTACTATGTGGCCAAAAATAAATAAATTTTGTTTTATACTTTCGAATTTATAGATTTTTAAAAATAAGCCGATTTTTCGACCGGTCAGGATGATTAGACCCCTTAATATAAAATTTTATGTGGACTGTTTGGCACATGTAATATTTGTTAAATTTAACACAAATTTTTCAACTATGTAGCAATCTATAAAAATAAAAAATTCCGCTTTTTTTTGCGTGAATCGCATCCTAACTTAAATGGATAAAGATATAACTTTCAAATTACATACAGCTATTTAAATACACACGTGCGAAAACAATATCGATGATATGATAATTGAAAGCGAAATGCAAATGAAAAATTAACAGAAATCATAAAAAGTAATTCGACAATCGTTGGGATCGTTGTGTAAACTGATTCAATATTTGTTCAGAGCGTAGATTTTAGCGCAAACATGCCGAATATCAAATTTATCGATTTAATCTAGAAAAAAAGAATTTTTTAAAGCCATATTTTCTCCATAATGTCACATCGTAAAAATTCACCGATTTGGTAAATGACAGATTATAGTCTCTTCAATAAATCTCACAGTTTGCTTATTAAAGCTCATGTACTATCATTTTTCGTGACTATTTCGGACTCATGGGGACATCGTAAATTGCAATCAATTTTCAACGCTTTTGTCAATGAAACTCAAAGGGAAATACTTCCCAACTACTCTATAAAACAAATAAATTTGTAGCCTCGTTGATCGTGCTCGGTAGCAGTTCGTTTTAATTCGAGTGTACGTACCATCGTATCATATGGTATACGACTGATCGTTGACAAGACAGAATGACAAGGCGGGAGACAAAAAAAAAAGCTCAATTTGTACTACACGGAATAATGGCGCGTTGCGGTTTGTCCGTCACTCAAAGGACACGTAAAAATGAACGTGGCGTTAATATCACGTATGAATATACACGCGAAATACATTTATCATATTGCAGCATCGCACGTTATTGCAGACAACGTCGTTCCATAACAAATTCCATAACGTCCGTCTATAATCGATCATAACAAAAAGTCAGCGACAAAATCACCGTTGTTATATCTCGCCAGAAAACAAAATCAATTATATTATCAAACAAGAAAAAGCATTTCGATGTGCAGTATATTTCATGTAATATCCATTCTGGGCAGATTCCATTTAGACTTCAATCAGTCGTTTTTAATATTAGCGTTAATAACAATGTAAAATATATATAAATATTAATTTAATAATATATAAAAAATAATTATAATAATAAATTTAAACAAAATAAAAATTGTGCAAATTGGAAACTTGCATATTGTTCTCTCATCATTTTATTTCGCTTACAAAGCTTAAGCTTCTTAAAGCAAGTGAATTTTTGGCTTTCAATTTTGGCTTCTTTATAGAGGAAGATAATTCAAAATTTGCGAAAGTTATAGTGTGTACAAACATTTTTCAAAAAATTCAAAATTTTATAAAAAATGAATCCTTTCACCGATTCTCACCAAATTCAAAACTAACTATCCTTTAACGATACTCCATTCATTTAAAAATAGTTTAGCTTGATATCTTAAAAATTGGAAGTTAGAGGTTGTACAATGTACATTCTGTACATACACACACAATACACACACATATACATATATACGTACATAGACATTTTTTTAGAAATATAATTTTTTGACGTTTTAAAACATTCTAAACACAATGGTATAAAAAAATTCAAAAAAGAATATTTTCACAAAAATAAAAATCCTCTATGAGGAAACAAAAAGATATAAATATAACTTAAACCAATTTTTTCAAGATTCGAAAACACTCTGAGGATAAATAATAGAAGAAATAAGGAAACAAAACTGCAATCATATAAAAAATATTTTTAGTTTGAAATTAATAATTCCATATTGCTATAACATAATGCGAGATGAACAATACTAAATTTTCGCGAAATGCATCAAATTTTCTTCAACAACAGAGCGGTAACCGCGTCAATAACAGAGAACGAGAGCCCGTTCGGAGCGAAACACCACAGCATCTACTTTTACAGGCACATCCTGGTTTGGACAGATTTTTAATTTATTTCCCTTGGGATCGCGCGGGACGTGCGAATTATTATTCTTGGTTGGCAGCAAAACTGGGGATAGTCCGATCACCCTCGCTGAGTGCGCGCTTTTCATCGCACAATATCGTAGTGAATGCATTGTTAATGATTTATGCGTTTACTTCATCTGCGCAATTTTTCAGTCGTGTCCACGATACAGGCATTTTTTTTCATCACACCACAAACACCACGAATTTGATCGAAAGGAAAAATCGCATGCATGTGTGTGCTCTGATATTATATTTCCAATTAATAATATCAAAATATGTCTTTTCATCTCTTTCTTTCTCTTTCTATAACACACACACATGTACAAATAAATTTTTCTAAATATAATATAATATCCCAGTGAGATCCCTATATCATATATATTTTATAAATAAATATAATATATAAATATATAATATTATTAAATTATTATTAATATTATATTTATAAATAAATATTAATAAAAATAATATTAATAATGGGTACAGTTTCGAAAACGATAAACCTTCGATTGCGCTAAAATTTTAACTAAAGCTTGTCTTTTATTTAAGTACTAAAAGCACTTTGAGGGTTTTTTGCTGACGAGGCCCCGTTTGTCCCCTGCGCCCCCCCCCCTCAAAATTTCAAACATTTTTGCTGTATATCTTCAAAAACATCGATTTAAAAAAAAAATTTCAAACCAAAAATGAAGCTTAAAAAACTGAACAAAAAAAATTACATGTTTCACATAAACCTATTATTTTAGGAGTTACGCGATAAAATAATAATTTTAATGCTATCGTGTTAAGGGGTCTGACCACTCGAAAAAGGGGCTTATTTTTTAAAATCTGTAAATTTAAAAGTATAAAACAAAATTTATTTATTTTTGATCACATAGTAGATTAGAGTTTTAAGAATGTCTCTTATAAGTTTTAACAAAAAATATTTTAAAATGGGGGCGCTGCAACTGTGTCGTGGAGGTCCACACGCGTAGCTGGCGGTAAGTTTCTCAGTTATAATAAATCTGAAAAAAAAAAATTTTGTTTATTCATAAATAGTGTGGCTACAATGTAGCGTACGAATTTTTTTTTATTAGTGGGGAAATAACGGTGAGTCGAAGAAAAAAAAATATTCGTATTTTTCATAGAAATTTGACAAGAAAAAAATTAATAAAAAAATAATTAATCAACTTATCGCAAAAATCATACGCTACATTGTAGCCACACTATTCACAAATAAGCAAATTTTTTTTTTGTTTTAGGTTTATTATAACTGAGATAAACTTACCGCCAGCTACGCGCGTGGACCTCCACGGCAACAGTTGCAGCGTCACCATTTTGGAATATTTTTTGTTAAAATTTATAAGAGACATTTAAAATATATAAGAGACATTCTTAAAACCCTAATTTACTATGTGGCCAAAAATAAATAAATTTTGTCCTATACTTTTGAATTTACAAATTTTTAAAAATAAGCCTATTTGTCGAGCAGTCAGGGTGGTCAGACTCCTTAATACACACTGCCTCAACGCATACTTATAAGTGTAAAGTGGGGTTTCAGGGTTTACAGGAAGAAATTGATTTGGGAATATACAACTGAAGAAAATCTATTAATATATTTCTCTATGAATCAGGTGTGATACATTGTATTAACACGCGTTATAATTATTATTTTATCACGTAACTTCTAAAATAATGGGTTTATGTGAAAAATGTATATAACTTGTTTTGTAGGGTATTTTAAGGGCTTCATTTTTTGCCTATAACTTTTTTCTCTAAAATCAATATTTTCGGAGATATACAAATGTTTGGAACTTTGAGAGGACATAGGGATCAAACGGGGTTTCGGCAAAAAATCCTCAGGTGCTTTATACTCAAGTCAAGGACAAGCTTTGCTTAAAATTTTAGCTCAATCGGAGGTTTATCGTTTTCGGAACTTTATCCTTAATAATAAATAATATTACATAAATACTATAATATTTA
>JBCEZX010000008.1:5811837-5822781 GCA_039654345.1 Cataglyphis cursor | reverse complement strand
ACAAAATGTTCTCAGAGGGCCGAGAAGATGTGAACGACGAAGAGCGTGCCGGACGCCCGAGCACGTCAACAACAGACTCGTACATTCTATACAGAAACACATTAGAAATATAATAGACATGTGTACATAAAAAATAATTAAAAATGTCGACAGTGTATAAGACTGTTATTTCCAGCAAAAGGTTAATAATATCTGTCTGTACATAATCCCTTTACAAGATTAAAAATAGCTTTCGCTACAAGTACTGCGAGTAGTTTAAAGGTTATCAAATAAATAAGAATAGACAAATCATATGTTGTTTATCAAAACTTTCGGATTATTGCTTTCGATATTTAATGCGATATTTAAGGCGATAATATTAAAAATAGAGATCGCATCAAAAATTGCATTTAAAAAACACGAGTAAGGATAAAATATTTTTCATAAAATGTACGTCATATAAAAAAAAAAAAAAAATTAATGAAATCCATTGAGAGCATAAATTGTACAATTTATTACAATGAGAGCAAAATAACTACTACGATAATACAAATGAGAACAATTTCAAATATCGAAAAAAAATTTGTTTGCGTCGCGAATTCCATCCGTCTTCGCATCAAGAATTACTCGAACGACGTAGGCGTGGAAAAAATGGCTAACTCCACCGCATAATCGAATCGCAAATCGACCGTTTCCGGAGACAAATGAGCTCTGAGAAAAAAAAAAATATATTGCGTGTGACACATGTGCTCGATGCTCTTTCCTCCGACGCGCTTGTTCCCACGGTCGCAAGTCGCATGCACGAATTATTGATTTATTATCCGGCAAAAAGCGCTCCTCCTCAACGTCATAGCTTACGCACTGCTTTCGACCTGAAGATAAAAAATTATGTTTTTATCTCTTTAAATTATTTAATAATTCTCGAAATTGTGACATTAAGATTATTTAAATTATTTGAAATTGCTAGAAATGTCAAGTTATTTATTATTAATGTGTATAATATATAATTTTTAAATTTCTCTTTTTTTATTTTTTTTGTGTTTTTAATATATAATTTTTTTATAACAAATTTATTACAATTTTAATTTAAAACAAATTTTTTTCTCAAAATGTCAAAGTATCGCTATTTTAAAATATAATTAATAAAAATTTTATTGCCACAGCTCTAAAATTTTAACAGATTTTGATCTTCTGAATGATAATTAATTCTGAGAATGTTAATTAATTTAATTTAATTTAATTTAATTTGTATACAATTGCGTATCTGATATATTATAGATATTAAAACAAAATGTTGCAACAAATGACAAAAACTTGGAAAAAGAAGAGGAGATCGCACGATATTCAATTGAATTATTTCGAAGGAGATATTTCCATAAATCGGCGCATACAGAATTGGAAATAGAATTGGAATAGATATTCGGTGAATAATTCCAATGGGATATCGCGGACATATTGAGGACGATTACTCATCTCGATTACTCTCTCGAGTCCGATTAAAGCGAAAGGAGTCGCGCTACATTCGCAATCTGGCCATCGTTGTAATGCAGACGCGCGATGCATTCCTCGCGACGGATTATGCAAACAACGAGCAGCACCGGGATAATCGCCGAACGAGCGAAAGAGGAAAAGCGAGGGCGTATTAAAGGGAATAAATTATTCAGGCGGCACACACACACACACACACACACACACACACACACACACACACACACACACAATACGCGCGCGCGCGGCCGAAAAGCTGAAAGCAAACTTTACTCGCCCCCTCGACAATAGATTTTCAAGGTACGCGAGGAATTTTTGCCCAAAGGTGGGAGGAAGCGGCACGTGCGACACGTCATGTTGACGAGTCACGAAATCTGTATCTATCACTTCGCACGAACGCGCGAGATCTCCCTGCAGGTAAGTTGCACCCGACGAGATTTATTCCACGACCAAATTGAAATTTCAGATATATGAATTCTGACGAATATAAATATGTAACAGAAGTAATCAAATTTTGAACTTTTTTTCCATTTGTAAAATAAAATATAATAGTGGAAATACACATGCTCCGATACTTGAAAAAAATTTTTTTTTTTTTGTTTTACTTATTTTCTCTCTCTCTCTTTCTCTCTCTCTCTCTCTCTCTCTCTCTCTATTTTAAATAACGCATAAAAAATAGGTTTGAATAATAAAAAATAAAAACGAGCGATTTGATCTGGAAACAGAAATCGACCAGATTCCGCATAATCGCAGTTTAACGTGGCAAAGTGCAATTAACTCTTTGTACGTTACTCGCGTCAGGAGCATCAACAATCCCTTTACGTCACTTCTCTCATGTTATGTCATCGTCCAAAAATCGATTGTCCTAATGGCTTGCTTTTATACGAGTCGATGTTTCGATTGCGAGGTATACATTTTGAAAAATTTTTATTTTAATTAGAAATAAAATAATTGAAGTATCTGTATTACAACATATAAGTAATATCTATTATAAAAAATTAATATTACCATACTATGTACATATTATGATTAATTGATTGACATATGGAATGATATAGAAACGTCACGCTAATCGTTGTCATTACTCTTATATTTCCAGGGAATGTCAGCTTCAAAGATGGCGACAGTATGATACGACACGCACGAAGGGCAAATTGGTAGGTTCAAAAATTTCGACGGAGACAGCCTGCGCAGGAAAATTGCGATTTCCACGAAAGAAAATAATACCATAGATCCGTTTCGTCGTAACGCGAACTTTTTCGCTGATACCGCGAGTTTTTAATTAAGAACGACGCGAGCTCGTGTCGCTGCTTATCGCGTGGATATCGTGCTGAGACATTTGCGGTGAAAAAGAAGCGTGTTTGCGTTTTTTGATCCTTGCTTTATCATTAATGCTTACAACCTTTGCCCTTCTTTCCGGAAAGAAGGGCTTACATAGTTGAAAAATTGTATTAAATTTAACAGATATCACATGTCCCAAACGATCCACAAATTTTTGTTAATATTATAAGGATATGTTAAATGGTGACATAATATTATGTTAATATTTTAGCACAAAATAAGTATAAATTTCAAAATAATTTGAAATAAATTTTGTGTAAAATCAACACATTTCTAATGATAAAATTAACTTTTAAAAAATGTTATTGACGGTCTGTAATCACTCTCACTCTAATTGTAGTATAAAATCAACATTTTTTTCTGTAAATTTTAAATCATGTTAGTAATAATACGGAACGTACATATCTATTGTGTCAAATTAAAAATATGTGCACATTATATTATTTTTTTTTACACTTTTTTTCAATTATTTTAATAATTTAACATTTCAATTAACACAACAGCAATATATTAAATTAACACATAAATATTGTGTTAAATTAACACACGAATGTGTTAAATATTTTACACAAAAATTTTAATCGACTTATTTTTTAACAAGAAATAAATTTTCCAATTGTGTACATTGTTGGAAAATTTGGCTTAAATTTAATATATATCGCATGTCCCAAATAGTTCACGCAAATTTTTGTGTTAATTTAACATAATATAAATATGTTAAATCGTAATACTAATACTATGCTAATATTTTAATACAAAATAAATGCAAACTTTAAAGTAATTTGAAAGAAATTTTGTGTAAATTTTAATGATAAAATTAGCTTGGAAAAATGTTATTGACAGTTTTGTAGAATAAAATCAACATTTTATTCTGTAAATTTTAACAAATAAATCTTATCACTAATGATATGCAATATATCTATCGTGTAAAATTAAAAATATATGCACATGGTGTTATTTTTATATTTTTTTTTTCAGATGTTTCAATAATTTAACACTTGATTTCAATTAACAGAAGAACAATATTTTAAATTAACACATAAATTTGTTAAATATTTAACACAAAAATTTTAACCGAAATATTTTTTAACAAGAAAACAAATTTTCCAACTGTGCGACTTTGCAAAAAAGCACGGTTTTTTTTTCTAACCGCCTAATTCACATAAAACTGATCTTTTTTCGCTGTAATATCTCTCGATGCGAGTTTAATCTTCTTAAGGACAAGATGCGATAAAGATTTGCGCGTTTGTGCGCAAAATGCCCTATTACGTGATTACGTAATCCTACCGAAATTCTCCGTTTCCATTTCGAGGAGAATCGCGAAAGCCGCTACGAGCTCGGGATAATAATCCGAGTCGAACGCCGGAAGCCAAATCGCTTTTAGCATGATTTACGATGCGCGTGTCGGCGACGGGAGTAATCGCTATGAGACCGAAATTTGCCGAGAGAATCGATAAATCTCGCGATTAGACGATCGCTTTCGGGACGCATGCGCGAAAGCGAACAATAAATAATTACATATGCGTCGGAGGAACGCGATAAACTTTGGAAGCGAGTTAGGGATTGCAAACGCCAATAACCGGCTTTTTTATGAATAAAAGGACGTGGATAATTAGGAATGTAATTATCGGGACTGCGGTATTAATGGCCATGCCATTAATAAATGGACGAAATAATTATATCCCCGCGATGGTGATTACTCCACAATTTGGTTCAACTTTCCGTGCCTGTCTGTATTACAACCGTAAACTGAAACGTCAGCGATAAAATAATTTTGCAACAAAAGATTGACGAGGGAGATTCTATTCACACAATGATAATATTTTTGAAATTTTCTTTCAAATATCCGAATACCAAAAGAAAAATATTACTTATGTTAGTATCAAATAAATATTACTTTAAAAATATTACTTTACGTGGGATGCTAGATTTGAATAATTCTAGGCATAAATAAGTCTAGGCAGGTAAAAATATTACTTTAAAAATATTACTTTACGTGGGATGCTAGATTTGAATAATTCTAGGCATAAATAAGTCTAGATAGGTCTCAAAAGGATTTAATATAACGTAACAATCACAAAAAAAAATATGCACATATAGAAGGAAAGTGTATTACATTTAAGAAATAATATGTATTTAAGAAATAATCGGTCTTGCGAGTTTGCAGCATTTATGTCATATATAATTTCCTGAAAAAAAAAATGTACTAATTTCCTTAAAAATTTTTTGATTCAAGAAAAATGATTTATTTAAATATTTACAAAGAAATTTGTTATTTCAATCAAGCAGCAAAATTTTGAATTGGTAAAATATTTATAAAATAAAAATATACTTTTATTTGTAAATAAAGAAATTATATTAAATTTTTTATCTTTATTATACTAAATTACTTGGTTTAAAAAAACATTTTTTAAATTTTGTCTGCTTGTTTCAAAAACAAAACTTTTTTATTTGAATAAATAAATTTTCATCTTCAAATAAATATCTTTTTAATATTTTAAAATCCTAAATAAGTTATTTTAAAAATTATAATTTTTATTACATGCAAATAATAGTTTATTTAATATACACAAAACATTTTTGAGAACAAATTATATATTTATTTAAGTAAAAAAAAAATAAACTGTTAGCAAAATGTATTTATTTTAATTAAAAAATTTTTATTTTTAATGTTTATATATAAATAAAAATTTTCTCTTCCTTCTCCTCTTTCTCTTTCTTTCTTTCTTCTCGATATTATTGAGCTTTAAATTCAAAAATTCAAAAGTTGATATTGGATTGATATTTACGAGATTCATATTGGCGCGGTATCAAATTTTAAAAGAGATCGGCCACTTTTCGCTGTCCTAAATAGACGAAGCGCGAGAATATCGAGCGCCGTACGTACATATAGTTGAACGTAAAACGCGAAGACAAATTGCCGGGGAAAACGCCATGTCTTTCCGATATTTTCTCAAGCTCATGAGAGAATTCGAAGTAGACCGCCATTCGCTCGAAACGCACGAGTGAGCTATCGAACTATTAGAATGACGGGATACGATGCGCGCACACATCGACACTGACAAATTACATCGATACATCGTGTGGCACATTCGCGCGTTGATTTTCGAGCTCACGCATGCGAGGATCAAGCAAATCGTCAGCCAATAAACTTGCCAAACGTGTCACGTTACACAATCGGTTTGCATTACCCGCATTAACTCTGGCTCCACTTGTCGTCGTGTTGTAACGTAAAAACGAAAATGTTACATCGTTTTCATGCAAATATTTTCGATAAAGTGTAAATAAGTGTCAATAGTCGAGTAAAAAATTAAAAGTATCTTTTTTTTTAACAATTCTATTTTTTTATTTATTTAATTATATTTTTTACATATTTTTTAACAAATATATTTTTTTATTTTTTGTATAAATCAGAAAACTAATCTTTTAATTTCAAATGGATTGCAAATTTAAAATTTGAGAGAACTCGATTTTGCCAATGACTACAAATTGTTTATTTCAATTTTCTTTCTTTATCATCAATTTTTACTTGATAATTTATTGAACAAAAAAAAATACACAAATATATAATAAAAATAACTATAATCTATACAGCGGATTATCTCTCGTTATAATATTTAATTCCTAGAGTTTAATTCAAAGTTTACTGTAAACTGGGATTTATTCGTTATTGTTTAACGTGAAATTTTAGAGCAGCGTGGAAATTATTCGTTGGATTCACTCGGTTTCGTATCTGCGCATCGACCGAAACGCGATTAAACTCCCGTTTATCCTTTTTGATAAACAGGCTTTGCCGCACAGTCGTTAATACCTCTTTGAGTTTTATCGCTTTTTGCGCGAGTGATCAGGATCGATCGTTAACACGGCGACCGATTTTGTTGAAATAGCGTGTCGTAAAATCTCGCCGATCCATTTCACTTTTATAACACCGTTCCAATTAAAAGTTAATCATATCCGTATTATTAATAGCGGCAATAATAATTGCGGATATGATTCGTCTAAGAAGAAAAAGAAAGAAAAATAAGTCCCTCTTCCCCCTGAATCGTTAAATGTATTATTATCCGGATAATTTCATTTCAGCCGAACATATTATGTACCTTTTCTTTGTGAAAAAGTTTCAATATTATTTTAAAAGGAGATAACGAGAATCCCACCCTTTGTGATTTTCCTGTCCAATTATTTATATCTTTTATCCTTTGTATGAACGCAAATTATGTGAATATTCAAACATAATCATATTTTTGAGATTACTTTAATCGCGCTTAAAAAATGTTATTTACACAATGTAATTAATTGCAAGTCGATTTTACTTTCAAATTTGTAACAAAATAAATCTATATAATAAATAATGTAATTATATTAATGTAATTATACATATAATTATTATGTAATTATTATGTAATATAATTATTATGTAATATAATATGTAATATAATTATTATGTAATAATTATATAATTATTACATAAATAGAGAAAAAGAGAAATGTATATATATAGATATACATGGAAGAGGAAAATCTTATTAAAATATTATATATATGTGTGTTGCAACACATAAAAGCGTCGATTCTTTATATACATATATTAGCAACGCAGCTGAACATGATTTATAATTTATAATGATGCAATCACGAGATTGCACGTACGCTCACCTACATAATCACATCGGATTTATGTGCTTACTCATGCACTCCTACGTTGTGTATTTATTACGACGGGGAATCACGTGTGCTTCCGAAGCATATTGCAACGTTGGTCGTAATCTATTTCATTGAGATGATTTCATTGAGTTTAGTGATCGAGCTCGATGATTGGCTCGGTACCGGATTGCGCGTCGGGAAGAGATCTCCGTTTTCTTCAACGCGGTTTATTTCAGTATGCGAGGATTACTATGCTCGCTTACATCGGTTCCAAACAACTTTTTCTACAGCACCTGACATTTCAACGTACAGGCCATTCCGACATGTTATTGATATCTGAGGAATCGGAAAAGATTGTACTAACGTCAGAAGAGGAAATGTCACCATGTAAAATTCAATATCCGAGATCCAAAAGCGCATGAATGGATATTATATCTTTTTTCCGCGTTGTAAACTTAAAAATAAGAGTGAAATACTAACTCTTCACCTTTCATTTCAATTGGATTATTGAATTTTTTACACATAAAGAAAATTTTATTACATATTTTTAGCTGATTTGTCAAAAAATAATTTCTCTCTCTCTCTCTCTCTCTCTCTCTCTCTCTCTCTCTCTCTGTCTCTTTCGCCCTGCATGCCTCTAAAGAGGAAAAGAGAGGAGAAAATGTAGATTATTTGTAGCCACACGTTTTTCTTTCTATTACAGGACACACGGTGCCGATATAAGTAACGACACGGATGAGATTCTTTATTGAATATCTTGAATTCTCGGGAGACGCGTGAAGAGAGAAAGTTTAGTAATCGCGAAAAAGTTTTTGAGTTGAGTTATCGGTGCGACTGCTGACTTTTTGGGCTCGTCGCCGGCGATTGTGCCTCGGCTTGCAGTCTCGCGAATTAAGGATTCTCGTGTCCCTAATTTATGACGAGAGAAAGAATTCCACCAGCTCCCCTATCGTGGTAAATTGGAAATTGTATGTCTAAGGTCAACATATACGTACACACACACACGCGCGCGCGCACACACACGATTCCTTATTCTTCAAAGAAGAGATGCGCCTAAGGAAACCCTCTTTCTCGTATGTACAACGGTATTTTGCATGTGTAGGAATATATGTATGTATATGGGCGTGTTAGTACTGGCATTATGGTTGTTTTAATGGCATCGGATGGGAGGAGGGGGGAGGGGGAGGAGGAGGGTGGAAGCGATTGAACATACCGCGGAGGTCGGGATCGATAACCACAAAATCGCCAGCCTGCCACCGGTCGGAATATGGGAGTTGAATTTCCTCTTTCGTTCTACGAAGTATCTTCCTTCACGTACAAAGTACGATCGACATTCTGGTTATAAGGGATAATTTTATTTCTCTCGAAGTTCCCGCGTAAGAAAGTACGGGAGTGGGAGGGGGGGGAGGTATACAGGGAGTCCTAGACCACCCGTACATTCCTTTTCTTTCAAAAACTAAGCATTTTAGAGAAAAACGTTTTGAACAAAAATTGTATGGTTTTGAGGGAAACATAAAATGGTGTCATTGGTTTGACCTTAGATGGCATCGTTAAGGTCAAGTCAAGGACACCTTTAATTTCTTAAATGGAATTCCCTACTTTTTATTGCATATCTTTATAGCTTATGTCGAGAGCTTTCCAAAACACTATAATAAAGTATTTTTTCATTAAGAATTGTTTGAGTTATTTTGTATCTTAATCTGACATATTTTAGTATAAAATATAAAATATCTCGAAAATTATTTAGTGTTCGATAATTGTATCGTAATACTTTTATGTACAGAATAATAAGATGAATCAAATGATGTAAAGAAAAAATAAATAATTGTTATAGAAAAATAATTGCATACTTTTTTTTTTAAATAATTATTTTCTGTACATATAAGACAGACGTGTTCGAGAAGAGAGATAGAATGGCCATTATATATGAATTTTACATATATATATATATATATATTTATTATGATGTATCAAAGAAGTAAAAAATGTAATTAAAATTTAATAATTCAATATGTATATATAAAGTTGATTGAATGTTATTTAAACCACGCGTGGTTTTTAATTATTACTTGAAAAAATGCGTGAAAAATTTCCTGCTTATCTTATTATGTAAAAATTAAAAAATGCGATATTACATATTACACGTGATCGCGTGCATAATGACATTTAAGTATCGATTCTATCGTGGGCGAAACAAGAATTTAGATTAAACGTATTTTAAATGAATTCTGCGGGTTTCCACGAGTCTCTTCCCAGCTCTCTCCCGGATGATCGTAATTTCCTTGGAAATTTCAGGATTGACGTTACGCCGCATAGAGTGCAAAAGGTTGTTTAGCACACACGAGGGAGAAACTTTTTCCTCTTCAAGAAGATAAAATATATCGAACATTCTTTCGCTATAACTAAAAAAAAGAAAATATCGTTATCAATAAGAGATACGTATTGGTTTAAATAAAATTAATATACCTTGCTCACGATTTAACTAAAAAAAAAAAAATTATAACTAAAAAAAAAGAACAAAATATTACGATCAATAAGAGACACGTATTGGTTTAAATAAAATTAATATACCTTGCTCACGATTTACTAAAATATAAAAAAATTATAATTTTTTTATATCGCGAACGGCGACCAATCGACTTGGAAACTTCTGTAATATTGCCATTTCTTACACTAAAAATAATTTTTTTTTAATTAAATAAATACATTTTGTTAATTAAATTTTTTTTCTACTTAAATAAATATGTACTTTGTTTCCAAAAATGTTTTGTTATATTAAATAAATTATTAATTGCATGTAATAAAAATTATAATTTTCAAAATAAATTATTGAAGAATGTAATATAATAAAATATTAATACTTTAAAATAAAAAATTATTTATTAAAATAAAGAAAATTGTGTTTTCGAAAGAAAAAGTCAAAAATTAAAAAATGTTTTTTACAGAAAGTAATTTAGTATAATAAAAACAAAAATTTAATAATTTTTTTATTTGCAAATAAAAGCATATTTTACTTTTATTTTATAAATATTTTACTAATGCAAATATTTGCAGCTTGATTGAAATAATTAATTTTTTTGTAAATATTTAAATAAATATTTTTTTTAATAAATAAAAAAAAATCGTTTGATTTTAGTACATTTTTGCTTTCAATATATATTTTCTTAATTTTATTTTTTTGCAATTATATCTCGTTTTTTATAAAATTATTAAATGGTATAATTATTTATTTTTGCACACATATTTGATCAGTTCAATCCCGTGTATATTATTTAATTGATTTAATCGGTGAAACTTCCTAATTCTCCTGAAAATTAAAGTGTAATTAAACAATTACGTTTATCCGCTTAGTGATCGTAAATTTCGAACACACGATGCCGAGAGTATATATTATATACTACTTACATAACATAATCACTCTGTCTGTCTGTCTGTCTCTCTCTCTCTCTCTCTCTCTCTCTCTCTCTCTCTCTCTCTCTCTCTCTCTCTCTCTCT
>JBCEZX010000008.1:5761323-5773240 GCA_039654345.1 Cataglyphis cursor | reverse complement strand
ATATATATAAATCTATATTTTCTCCACAGAGAAAAGAACATCGTCATGAATAACAATACAAGCAATTTTACATGGACTCGTCAACTTGAGTGCCCACCAACAGTATACAATGATTTGATGAAGAAAATGTTTGTCTATTATTTTATCTATTACTACGAAATTGTTATTAGTATCTTGCTTATTTTTTTATTTCTCTTAGATTGTGTAAGGGAGTGCTGGAGTTTGTGTGGGAGGATATTTCCAATTCTACATTTCCTGTGGCGGAAGCATGTAAAATAAGAAAAAATATTTTATTGTACAAACTGAAGCATGGATTGAACGATTCTACAATTACATCTATAAAGCATTTAAACCAATTAAAGGCTAAAAGTAATACATTGAAGCAGCAAATATCTACCTTGGAAGATGAATATGAAGAACGAGATTATGTTGTCAGACAAAAAAGTAAGATAAAAAAAAATTTATTAATTTTAAAAACATCTGGAGATGCAATGTTGACAAATCCTATTTCAGTGCAACGGTTGAAAGACATAAAGGACATGCGTTCAATGATAAGTACAAGAAAAGATATCCTGAAACTAAAGCATGATGAAACCAGTAAACAGTTGAAAGATTGCGGTGTCATGAGACAAGTATGTCAACGTTTAATGCCAAATACTTCCAAGGATATAAGTCAACAAAAATTGAGAGAGAATTTGGATACAATAGCAGGCTTGCGTTCAACTACAAATAAAAAAAAGCAAGTGAGTACTATATTAGAATATTATTATATAAATCATAATTTGTAGTGTAATACTATTAAAAATAATGCTTTGTTAATAGGTTTGGGAGAAGATATCGAATTCTCTTGGTAGTATCGATATACACACATTATGGACACATTTGTATCAAGCATTATCACAAGACTTGGACAAATTAATGAAGCTGGAGATTAAAAATGATCCTAACAGCTCGACTGTAGTTAACGAAAATATAGATATTGGTATTGCAAGAGCATGTGGCCAAAATATATGCATGATATCAAAACGTATATTATCTAATGCTAAAGTTAAAATATACCAGCAACGTTTAATGGAATTCATAGAATTAATCGAGGTAATGTGTGAATTTTTTAAAATAAATTATAAAAGAGAAATATAATTGTTGTAGAAAATAAGATTAAAATTATTATGCAATTGATCTTGCAGTCGTTATCTCATAAAGATGTTAACATATGGTTAGCTTTAATATTGGAGGTGAAAAAATTGGAAGCTGAACAAGTATATTTGCAAAATGAAGTACAGGGATTGAAGAACAATATCCAGGACAACTTTTTACTTAATCATGATATAGCTCAGTTAACGACTGAGATAGAAACAGTTGATGCACAGATGGTACGTATTGGCATTTAATGTTTTACATTTAATACAACTATGATACTGATATATCAAGCATGTTACGGTAGGACGGATATATAAAGGGTATTCAGCAATCTCTAGCCATTTTCAATTCTGCGCCATCGCTTATACTTAAGGCCAAAGAGAAGTTGCATTATGAATTACAAAAGATAGTAGCGTTACAGTCCGATGATTATGATCCGAAATGTTTGAATAACGCGTTGGACATCGAACTGGATATGTTTTATAATAATTTAGATCTCAATGCTTTACGAAAAGTAATGTTGAAAGGAGATGTGGGACTATACAGGTTGGTAGAAACTTTATGCGATAAATTTTAATTTAATATTTTACGCGATCATTAATATGGCATGTGAATTATCTTGCAGACACGCAATCTGTAATCTCAATAAAGCCTCTATTACCGCAATTAATCCGCAATGGAGGATTAAAACTTACTTCCCGATGATACAGATGCCAATATATTGCCTCATAGAATGCTATAGGAATGCGATCGCCAATATAATTTACACGAAGCTACATAATTCGGCATCAATCAAAGATATTGATGAATGTAGCGATAGATTAGTATCACGAGAAAAATGCGATTACAATAGCCTGGAGCTATTAAGTTTTAGCAAAGTTGTTTGCGATCAGGCGTGTGAAGAGATCGAGCATTTTAACACGATTTTAAGAGCTTGGTAAGTTAGTCTACGCAAAACAATATTTCGAGCTGTAATTATCTTGAATTTAAATATATCCCGTTTTTCTAGGACATATCAAGAAGTACAAGAAGCGATGGCACTTGTCGAAACTACTGTAGACAATGTGCTCTTTAAAGATTGGTTGCAGCGTTATAGCTTATTATTGTATATGATACAAAATGGTAAATGATCGAAATATCTGCCGTTTATCTACACCTGTTATTAACACGCGTGTGCAAAGTTTTGTATAAATATAATATTTTTATATACCAAATAGATAAGTTTGTACAAAAGTTTCAAAAGAAATAGGAGAAAATGCGATAAAATGATAATATAAATTCTTTCATCAAAATTAAATATTTCGCGAGATATAATTGGTAAAAATAATAATAGATGAAATAATTTGCAAATTCTAAAATTTATAGTGCGTGACAGAGGATAAGAGATAATAGTATTATCACTATGGAAAATACACAGGAATAGTAAATAGACTTATATTTTTCGCAAAAATATGTCACGTAATACACGTAATGAACCAATTGTACGATTAATTAATTTTTGTTACAATAAAATATAGAAGTTCTCCCTATATAAGAGCACTTGGAATTTTCACAGATCACTCTCTCACGAGATTTGCGGCGCATGCCCATAAATCGCTTTCGGCGTATCCCACCTCGACGAGTCACTTGCAACAAAATAACTTCAAGTTCTCGGCCGACTGAGAATAAGTTCGCCGGATTGTCCGCATATTTCGCTTTTTGTACCATACGTATGCATTCAATATCTATTTTATGGTCGCTGTAATTGTATTTTGGCCGATATTTAATTTAAAAAAAATTCAACGATGATATTCCACAAACTATAAATTGTAAATTTAAATAGTTGCATGAATGCTCACGTACGGTACATATGTATAAAATTATTGCAAATAGATTGCGATCGAAGAGCTTATTATCAATTTAGATAACAGAAGAAAGTAATCTTTGACAGAGTTGTGTTCCTTTTCAATAAAAATGATATGAGATCTGGCGCAATAAATATTCAAGGATATATTTCTACTTGTTTATGAAAGGGAAGAGAATATGTTAAACCAAATTTATTTATATATAGAAATAAGCTCTTCAATTGCACACGCCATAATCTATATTATTCAAATTATAAGATTCGAAGGAAGGGCAGTAATCGAACTGGAGGTTTAAGAAAAGTCGAAACCTCAAGTCGTTTCTTTGACACGCTTTTTTTGTTTTTTTTTTTCTTTTTCATTTTTCTCTTATGTACGTAGCCGCAACTCTATAACTCGTCCAACCTAGCGCGATTTTATTTATACAATTTTCGCCTCTTATACATACACGCATGTGGATTTATATAAATTAGCACTCTAACCCATCAATTCGATTTTTTTTTTTTTTAATTATTTCGATAGCACGAAAGTGTAACTCGGCGACCGTCGCACCTTGAACTCTCTCTTCTTTTAACGTAATATAAAACTAACTTACCTATATGTACAAGACGCTATGTATTATATATGAAATGCGCGAAGCGAGCGAGACACGCCTGCTTTGATTATCGTTTAATTCTTCGGTTTAAGAGAGCTTAAAAGAACTGACAATATAAATATTTTCAATCTTCATACCCAATTTTTGACATACAAATTAAACATTGCAAAGAAAATACTTATCAGTCTTTTTTCAACTCATATTTTTCAACTCATTTTTTTATAATTTAATTTATCGATTATTGTCTTATCTTAAATAACATCATCCTACTTAAATCGGTAGTCCAAATTCTTTCAGAGGATATGGTTCAATATTGCTGCATATCCTTAAGAGATTCTCAATACAAGTCAAAGAACTGACAATTATAGCAGAGCAATCTAACGCACTCGCTTCGCGTATTCACATGCGTTAAATAGTGACAACCAAAAACAGCGAAATGATCCGCGATGAGGGCGTCGTGATGCCAAGACCGGACGTCGACTATTTTGGGGACACGAAGAAAGAAGAAGGAGGAAAAGTAGAGGGTCAGAGTCCCTCTCGCGAGTCGACAATCACAGAAGTCGGTTACTGATATTTCTAACCGATATTTTTGAGCTTTAAGTATTGAGCAAAGGCACGCCTATCTTCTCAGGACACGCTGACAGGATCGTATCCTTCTTACTCCCATTTCGTTCAACACTAACATCCGTACTCTTGAGGATTTACGATTCGATTGAGTAAGCTTAGGCTGATTTATTACGGACCGTTTTAATTGTATAAAAAAAATTGATTCATAATATTATAAATAAATCATATTATAAATAATTCATAATATTATTAATAAAACTCCAATTTTTAATTTGATTAAATAATATTTTGGGTTATAAATAACCATTGTGTGTGATACTAATGTACAGTAAATAAAACTTTTAGAATCTACATAATAGCGAAAGAGAAAGAGAGAGAGAGACAGAATGAGCAGGGTTCAGTAAACTCTGACGAGACAATAATTCGCATAGCATCGCTTTAATATTGCGAATATAACCGGATATCCAACGACCGTGACTTTTATCACAAAGAGCATTCCTCGTGGTCCTTCTACGCTGATGAAATCTCGTATAAAAGTCCATTCGTCTGATCAGCTCGGTTAAGGTCACCAGACTCTTTTGACGAACCATGTGTTTCTACGCACGACCAATATGTAAACGAAAGGATCTCTCATTTCATTATGTAACGGTACCATGTCAAAATGCGGCTATTGTAATTTACCGTTATTCACGTAATTTCTTCTTTTACATAACGTTAAGATCGCGCAACGTCCGATACATTCCTCAAAACGTATATCGCGAATTTCTTTCCAGGAGTACACACGAGCGAGCGATCATAAAATATGGGCAGAGTTTATTTTTATCAAAATGGAAAGGACACTTTTCCCGACATCGTGGAGAAAGGGATCGAAGACGATCAGCCAAGTATTTCCAATTTGCGAAAGCGGCGAATAAGGAATGCTGACGCGATGATTCATTGGCCGACGTAACTACCGGGATTCCCAGAAAGATAATTTTTATTGTGTCGTATTCATTGCGTTCTTTCCCGATTCTTCTCTACTTCTTTTATGTATAACTTTATCAAAGTCACCTAACTTGTTTCTTGATGCTGCAACTATAAACGTCAGCATACAAAGAATACGAAGTAATCGTTTTCGTGTAAATCAATTTATATTTATATTTATTTCCAAAATAAACGACTCTTTTTTTCTCATAATCATTGTGGGAAATCAATTTCCGCTCGCGAATTGTCAGCTGATTGTCAACCGAACTGTTCACTACTCGAGGAAGATGTATATTATCATCAGAGTTTCTGAAAATTGGATACTTGTTCATTCGCCTTGCTCAAACTTTCTATGTTAAAAAAACCGGCTTTTTACGCTCTTAGGAGCACTAAGATACGATCCGTCCGAGTGTCCTTCTGCCGTGCGATCTTAACTAGAGCTAGCTAGCTAGAGAGTTGCCACGCGTGTCCGTAAAACATCAATATTTGTACCGCGAGCCGAAAGCGTGCGACGCAATTTTGTACTTTTTTCTTTTTCTTTTAATGAAGAAATGCGTCGATCTCGGTGAAAGCTTTGACCCTTCGCGTGATATTGACAGATAGAGATAAGGATAAAGAAAGAGAGAGAGAGAGAGAGAGAGAGAGAGAAAAGAAAGCCCGCTGGATCCTTCGATCTTTCCGCGGAAAGAAAAAACACGACGTCGCGTGGCGAGAGAGAAGATCGACTAGGCTAAGCGTTCGCTCGAAAGTCACTCGACATTCGCGAACGATTTTCGGAGGCTGAGCTCCGTCGCTAAGCTTTCGCCATTCACGTAATAATCAGCGGCATCCCTCCTCCTGGGTGAGGAACCGTTGGCGACGCCATTAGCGATCCTGCCGTTTGTAACGCCATTAGCGATACTGCCGTTCGCAACGCCGTTGGTGACGCTATTAGCGATGCCGTTCGCGTGTTTGCCCTTCGATTGATTGCCATTAGCGATCACGCCGTTCGTCACCGCGGCGTTCGATTTCCTGGGCTTCTTCTCCTGGTAACTTTGCTGGTAGAACTCCTTGAACAGGAAGAGGAACATGACGGCGTGAAGACCGATCCACCAGACAAACGCCTTTGGATAGTTGCAGTCGATGAAGAGCAACTGGAAGGCATGGACCATGATGGCGATGAATTGTATCATCTGGAATGCAGTCAGATATTTCTTCCACCAAAGGTATGGTTGTATCCTTGGACCCATCGCCGCCAGAAGATAATACGTATACATCACGATGTGGACAAAGGTGTTTAATAAACCGAAGAAGGTCGAGTGGCCGCCTGGAAGATTAATCATTAGCAAAAATTAATATAGAAATCTTTGCCCACTTCTTAGATTACAATTTATCAGAAACATTAATATGAAAACGAAAATCGCATTCTCAAGATTATTTATAAATTAATTGTTTCAAAAAAAAAAATATGAATTAATCATTTATAGGAACTTTAATTGACATTATCATATTATTCTTCATTGCTCAATATTTATTATATATGAGAAGAATATCATTATTGATGGGAGTTTATCATAGGATTTATATAATTAAAGAGGGAAATCTTAAGTTCTTCCAAAAGAAATTTCTGATCAAAAAGCAGATATATATATATATATATATATATATATATATATATAATTTTTTTTTTTAATACTAAATAAAATAATAATTTAAAATGATATAATATTCAAAAAGAAAACAGTTATTTTTGTAATTTCTTAAAGAGTATAATCAACGTGACTTGCATGTCAGTTTCGTAACAATCAATACATTTGTACATATACATGAGGAAAACTCAGCTTTCTAGAATACAACGCAAAGGATTGTGCGATGACATTGACACAAATTAGTTTTGCAAAATCGACCAAGTTGCAATCAAATCAGTAAGTCGCGTAAGAGATTTTGGTAAACAATTTTTTTTTTCACCTACCAGGGGTGAACTTGACACCGAACCAGACCGACATGGGCATACAACCATGATGAATCACATGCAGCGTAGACACGTGATTGTTCTTCTTTCTCAGCACAAAGAAAATCTAGAAAAGAATGCACACACTCAGCACACAAGTTGATTATAATTAAATACACATTGATATATATAAGGCATTCTAGAATGGATCAATAAAACTTCAGGGTCTCACAGGAAATTGCATTGAATTTAGAACAGAAAAGTTCCGACATAGGTTTGAAAATGCTTCATTAAAAAATTATAGTTACTAAACTTCGAAAAATCATGTTTTTTTTTATAATTTTCAAAAATAACTTTAAAATCCTTCATTTATTTGAAAAAAATAACTCTGATGGGTAATTAAATAACAAATTAAATTACACCAATTTTATTTAATTCTGATAAGGCGTTCAAAAGAAAATAAGCTCAAAACAACAACAAAAAACAAAAATTTGAAAAAACCACCTTTTGATGGTTAAACACTATATTCGTAGTGCAAACATTGCAAATGCAAACATGAAAATATTTTTATTAAATTTTGATCATAATTAATTACTTACAGAGAGTTTATTATCTATAACTTTATGAAGTCTGGATCTATATTTATAGAAACTTTTTTATTCCAAATTCAATTTATATCCTGTAAGATACTCTATAAGATCCTGAAGTTTCATTGAACATCCAATACATAAAGAGAAATAATTGGAATGTGCTCTATACGTACCGTGTCCATGAATTCGGTAAATTTCGAGAAGTAATACCACCAGCTTGCGTGGACCATCTGCGATTGCGAAACATCAATTAGGAGAAACTATTTAATCGTTTCTTCTCTATCTCGAATTTATGTGCGAAATTCTCTTTCACTTTACTTTATTTGCAAAATTTTATTCTCAAATATAATACTCTAAATTTCTTTTACGTTCTCGAACATTAGGATGCACGCTCAAAATATCTTTGAATATTAACAGTATACGAGTAAATTAATTTTATTAAGAAACAATGTTCATGTTAGAACGATTTAGAGGAAAAAATGATTTCTCAATCGATTGACCGTGTACATATATTATCACTGTAATGTAAATAGGATGAGAATAAAGACATTTATCGAGACCTTTAAAAAGCAATTTTCAGATAGTGCTAAAAACATCGCGGGAACCGACATATATCGTCATACATATTAATGTCTGAAAGTCCGTGAGAGGATAATCGTCATTAACAACAAAGTGCGTCTCAGTATAACGTGTGGGTGCAACGACAGAAATTAATGTAGTGCGATGATGCGTGAATGAAAGAAGACTACACGCTTGCAGCGTGCTCGTTGCTACTTTATAAGAGGCAGTATTTTTCCTCACAACATATATGTGTTAAATAATGTTAATTGCACAGGCAGTTAACTATAGTTTAGTTTAAAGTTATTCTCTATCGCAAACTCTATCAAGTTCGTCTACTACTACTACCTACCGATTTTTACTCTTCTTTAAATATATTACATACGAGAATTATTTGGAAACCAACTTCCTAGATTAATTTGGTTGGTAAGCTTGCAAAATGAAACAAGAAACAGGAAAAAAAACATTTTATTATACACAAAAGTTATTTGCGTTATTTACATACGCTACTTTTCGGCACAATCGCCATCCAAAGTGCCAATCAGGCAGGTTTTGTATACTATCATCAAAATAGGATCGCCAAGTTGAAATTTCAGCCAACTTCCTACTCATCAGCGCCACGTTGTCCTTGAATCACTGTGTTCCTAGGTACATTTTTATGCGTGTGAACAAGTGAAAGTCATTCTGCGCAAGGTTCAGGCTGTAGGATAGGTCGAATTCCCGCACTGCTCCAGAAGTTCCGATGAGGATTTTTCGATCACCTTGCACGATTGACTTTCATCTGTTTACAAGCACGAAAGTGGCCGAAAACACGGTAATTCGAGGGCAATGATAAGTCAATGGAGTGCTAGGAATTGGCTAAGATTTCAATTTAGTAGCACCATACTTTGATGAGGGCACATAAAAGCGTATGCAGCGCTACAAGTGCCTCAATTCGAATGGCGATTATGTCGAAAAGTAGTGTACATATGTGAGTAATTTATATATAATAAAACATCTTTCCTGTTTTTCTTGTCTTACTTTGGAAACCTATTGGAGATTGATTTCCGTATAGGTCCCGTATGTACAAACTACAGTACAATATAAGTGTAATATGGTGACTACAGTAATAATACAGAACTTGTTACAATGAGTGCGTTCAGGAAACACGACCATTACACAACTGTTAGATAGCAATCGAATGTAATTGGTTCTTACTTCTAGAACCAACAAATCAACGTCGAATATTGGCAAGAATGCTCAATAGTTGTGCAACGATTGTGTTTCCTGAATGCATTGATTCATTGATTCATTTACAGAAAAAAGAAGCAAATTTTTGAAGGAGAAAAAAGTTCTGGAAATAATCATTCAATGGGAAAGATAATTATTAACTTATATATCAGATAAAAAAAATGAAACATATATAAAATATATAAAAAAAGATTTAAAGTACAATATAAATTCTTTAATGATTTGATATGTGAGATGTTACAAAGATTTTCTTTTGTTTTTTGAAATTTTTGAAATTATTATTTTTTTTATTGCGACGCGCTATAATGAAATTAGGCTACATTAGAAATTTAGACTATGCAGGAAACAAACAAATAACATTAACATGGTGAGGAAGGATAATTCTGTTAACACTGCCGTCCGCACGTCTCGTAAAAATTTATTCGCTTGGCGCCGGCAGCGCTAATTCGCGGATTACTTGGCTTGTCGCCGGCCGTTCTTGACATTATCGGGAGATTATAAATTGTTAAGTTTTACTAATCTCATCGTTAGTTCTCATAAGTTCTCAACACTGTTCCCCTACTTTCATGAAATTTCGAAGATTGGCCGTTGATCGCTATTTTGCGCACGACACCACTGTGGTGTCGCCGGCCGTTGACCGCTATTTTGCGCACTACACCACTGTGGTGTCGCCGGACGGCATAGTGTTAATCACAAAACATCACCCACCCTTAATACTTCAGGTCTGTCGCTGTAGTCTACAGGTTGACACCTTAGGGAATAGTCTCCAGTCAGCCAGCCGGATATCCCTATCTGCAACCACATTCGCCCAGAGGCCATTCGCCGATAAATCAAAAGAGGATAAAGATGATAAAAGGCCAGAGGTATATAAAGTAGTATTGCGTAAGCCTAATTAAAAGAGCTATGCTATAAGACATGTGTGAAACTTCACGAATATCGCGTCGCACCTTCCATCAAAAACTAGTTGCAATTAGAAGGAAGGAAGAGAAGTCATTTCGACTTCTTTCGTGTGTATTCTCGAAAAAAATTTAACAATCTCAGATTTATTTCTTTCTTTCAGTTATAAAATAATTAAAGATACATGACATCTCTAATTAACTACAAAAAAAAAATAATTCTGCGACTCTTTTGTAACAAGGTGCGATATATATTCAACACATCCGATTAACATCTATCGGCTTAATTCTTGTCGACATATGGCCAACAGCGGGAATAGCAAATATCGAAGCTTGCAATTGTATCGAGGCGGTCGAAGGGTATGCCAGGCTTTTTATATAAAATGAGCAGGAAAGCTTAAGCTCTTTGACACCTAATCGCACGTCTCCGCATCATTTATTCGCCCTTGCAGCCAAGCCTTCGTTTGGAAATGTAAGTTTCGACTCCCCTTCTACAAAATCAATTCTACAATACAATTGTAATCCTTAATCCAAGATGAATATATGTATCAGCGGTTCCACAGCTTGATCTGTAATTATCTGTATCTGTCAAGATTGTACATGTACATATATATATTATATATACATGGCATCGGTGAATAAATCAATTTGGTTCTATGATCTCGATTGAAATTATCGTCTCGTTGAAATGTAAGAGATTCGTCTCGTCGAACGATCCAGCTAGATTACAGACATGCTTGGTTGGCACGCACTTACCCTTATCGCGGTGGAGCTGTTGGAATAGTCCACCGGCTGGCAGCGGAAACTATAGTGGTCCCACCATCCGCCCATGAGACACTGTGCGTTGCAAAAGAAACGTACAATCGTGCTTTCACACGCACACACACACACACACACACACACACATACACGCACGCACACACACACACACACACACACACACACACACACACACACACGCACACACAGCTTTGTCATTGGCGCATTCCCGAATTGCCACTCGTTCGCGAATTTGATTCGAAATCGATCATCAACGCGCGTCCTTCATTTTTTCATGACGGATTTATTGAAAAATTTGTTTCTTCTTTTTTTTGCGTCGAGATATTTTATTGCATATTTTGAAAAATTGCAATGATATACATAAAACAAAGTGTCTACTTAAATTCTTGTAAAAAAATTCCCTGAAAATTCTATGATCTTTCAGGTATTTTTGTCCAAATTCCAGGTAAAGAAAATATTTTAAAGATTTTTTTCGTGCAACTTTCTAATATAAGTTTTTTTTTTATTCCATCCATTTTCTAATATTTTTCATTCATATGAAGGAAAAACAGAGAGCCTCTTAAGTGCTACATTTGTAAATGTACTGAAAAAAAAATTGTACAATTTTCAAGATAAGATAAGCATTTTTCACTTGCAAATAAAATTTCAATTTTTTTCTTATTAAAAATTACAATAAACAGTGTTGCATATTCAATATTTTGTTAAGACATTGAATATGTAAACAAATATATATATATATATATATATATATATATACATATACATATATATATATACATATACATATATATATATATATATATATATATATATACATACCATATCTT
>JBCEZX010000008.1:5739323-5753991 GCA_039654345.1 Cataglyphis cursor | reverse complement strand
GTGTGGGTGTGGGTGTGGGTGTGGGTGTGGGTGTGGGTGTGGGTGTGGGTGTGGGTGTGGGTGTGGGTGTGGGTGTGGGTGTGGGTGTGGGTGTGGGTGTGGGTGTGGGTGTGGGTGTGGGTGTGGGTGTGGGTGTGGGTGTGGGTGTGGGTGTGGGTGTGGGTGTGGGTGTGGGTGTGGGTGTGGGTGTGCGTGTGCGTGTGCGTGTGCGTGTGCGTGTGCGTGTGTTTATGTTTATGTATATGTATGTACATCGTTCGTCTTCGTCTACCTGAAATCGTCATCTAATCTAATCAAAGAAAGGGGAAAAGATTGAGAGAGAAGAGGTGGCGGACGAGAACGCGAGCATCTTTTGCACATGCCTGCTTATTAATATTATCATAATAAAAAAAAAAAACCGGTTTTTTTTCAACGGAAAAAGACAGTTGATAAAAAAATCTATTTTTCTTCCATTTTTTCAATATAATATTATTTTTTACATTTTTTTGTTAACATAATAAAGAAATTAGTTTTTATATTTTTCTTTTTTTTTTTTTTTTTTGAAAATAAGTTAAATGGATTAATGGGATTTTGCGGCAAATTACATCAAACTCGATATGATTCGGATAATTTTCAATTAGATGCATAACAAAAATTTTTATTAATTAAAAATTATGTAACTATATATATACATTATGTAACTATATATATACTGCATATATAGCTAATTGGAATGCGAGCTATATTTAAAATAATAACGCTTAATTCAAATCTATGATTTAAAAAATTAAAAATAATGAAAAATCAATCTGCAATAATCAAAAAATAAAAATATATATATATATATATATATATATATATATATATATTAAATATCTGAAAAAAACCAAAATTAAAAAAAATGTTTTTCTTATAAAAAAACCAAAATGTTTTTTTCATAAAAGAATCAAAATTAAAAAAAGACAAGTTTGTTAAAAAAAAAACCGTCTTTTATGAAAAATAAAAACATTTTGGTTTTTTTTTTACTTATATCTCTTATTACTAATAAGAGCTATCTCGAGTAACGGTTTATGATTTATAGTTCCGGAACCGCTTTTCGGCAACGGGAATCTTTTAATAATTAATGTATATAACCTATATATTTTTCAATTTGAATATATTTTATGCGCGCGGACACACATTCGTAATGTAATTTATCTCGGAATCGAATCGTTATCAGCGCTTGAAAAATTTTTCTTAAACTATTACTTTGCATCAAGGTCCCATTGATGCGATCTCATTTACAATCTCAATGTCGCCTCGATGTTCTCGTATATACAGGGTGTCCCAGAATTAAACTGATAAACTTCAGGTGATTATAAAGGACAACAAAAGATAAATCCGTGTCTGAAAATGACCATTTGTCCATTTTGACACTAGAAAATCAAAGACTAAGAAGAGTAAAAATCTCTGAAAAAAATTATTTTTTCAAAATTTTATTAATGTGGTTAAATAGAGATGTTTTTACCATGAAACTTTTGTATAAAACATTTTTTGATATTTCAAATAATTTTCGAGATACATCGAGAAAAGGAACAAGTCGCTTTATACGTATAAGAGATGATTTCACTCATTAAAATCGTTTTTGAATCGCAACTGGAAATTTCTAAATTAATCTATTTACTTCCCCCCCCCCTTCTCCTTACATATGTTTAAAGTTTCATCAAAATTAAAATTTTCGGGTTCGCGAAATTTCTTTGTTATTTATTGGCAAAATTGGTTTGTTTTGTGTCCTTTATTATAATACCTGAGTTGGTCGATTTAATTTTGAGACACCTTATATAGAGCCCGCATGATCGCGCATCCGTTGGACCACTTTAATCGATAACCCCGAGCGTATCCTCGATTGAGACTGGATGAAGAAACGAAAAATGATTCGCGGAAAAGAAGACTTCTATGCAAATCATCTCAAAGAGAATTCGCTCCGTGAAAATAAATTTGCGAGAGATTCCTCATCCATTTCTCTCGCATCTCATTTTCGCGATAGAGAATACCGCCGAGCTACAGGTCACAGTATCTTTATTTAGCCTATAAGACGCACCTGTCCGCTTTTATTTATAGCCCAAGATAAAATTGCGAAGCGATGATAACAAAATTTCACAAATTCATATATATATATATATATTGTATTTTATATCATCATCATCTTATACACAGTTGAAAAATTTAACATGTATTGCATGTCGCAAAAAAATTTTTGTGTTACTTTAACATAAGATATAGATATGTTAAATGGTGATTAATACTATATTAATATTAAAACGCAAAATAAATGCAAACTTCATAATAATTTTAATAAAATTGCGTAAAATCAAGATATTTTTAATGATAAAATAAATTTTGATAAAAAATGGTATTGACGTGACTTAGTCACTTTCACTTCTATTGTAGAATAAAATCAACATTTTCTTTTCTGTAAATTGTAACAGACAAATCCTGTCACGAATAATACGGAATATATCTATTGTGCAAAAATATGTGCACATTATGTGTTATTTTTACACTTTCTTTCAGTTGTTTTAATAATTTAATAATATTTGAGTACAATTAACCCAACAGCGATATAAATCAACACAAGAATGTATTAAATATTCAACACGAAAATTTTAACCGAGATATTTTTTAATAAGAAAAAACATAAATTTTCTAACCGTGCAAAAAAAAATATGTCCTCTTCATCAACGATTTAATAACCGATATATGCTATACTAAAATATTTATTTAACGAAAAAAGGTCCTTTAAAAGGTTCTTTAACACAAAAAAAATATGATTACAATTTCAACATCACAAAAAAAAAAAAAAAAATGCAGAATAAGAAGCTGAGAAAAAAACAAGAAAAGACAGACGTTACAAATTACAAAAAAAAAGAATAATGAAAATCCAATATAACGCATGTTTAAAAAAGGAAGCTTTTCTTTTTTTTTTTTTGCATAATTACAGAAATCTCTCTGTAAGTCACCGCGCGCAACGATAGTATTTTTTTCTTACAGAAATGGTGACATCGCGATGCGGTAGCGCCTTTATCTACTTGCGCAAATAAACGGCAGAATGCTATCTGTTACTTGCATAATAATTTTTACGATAATCACGGGGCGGCATAATGAGTTCGCGTAACGCAGCCGCATCGCACGAAGGGCTAAATCGGGACGTGATACAACGTCGTCGACGACGACGACGACGAGGACGGTAATGACGACGACGATGTCGACGGCGACGCTATAGTAGAAGCTGCGCCCACTGGAACGCGTCCAATCTTGCGAACGCCGATCGCGAAAGTGCCTTTAAAGCCCGAATCGTCGTCGTTGATACGCTCTGTGGAATCGTTAAAACGAGAACCGCAGGAAGATTAACAAATATCTCACGAATTCCAGGGACTTAGACCCATGTCACTTTGTTTCGATTCAAGAAAGAATCGGATGGATCAGTTACGTCAAAAGTTAATAAATTAATAAATTATTAATTATTAATAATTTATTAATAATAAATGCATTTCGAAACTTATAAATTTCATTGCACGCACGCATAAAGCACCTTTAGCCTTTTAAAATATAAAATTAATAATTAACTTGTAAATTGAAGTGAAGATTTGCTCTGTAAAATTAAAATTTTTATTTTTATGAATTTTTGTGTCTTACAATTAAAATCGTCCTATAGTCACTATAAAAAATTAGTTCGATGTAAGATAATATTTATGATTTTGGGATTAGATTTTTTTCACAAAACAAACCTTTATTCCAACTTAAAAATTAATTATTTTAAAATTTTAAAAAGCTAAAAGTTGTTTTGTGTACGTAAGATCAAATTTCTGAATGTCGAAATGTTAGATTTGAATTGGAAAAAAAAACGTGGAAAATTATCGTAACTGTTCAGAAAAACATCCCCCCCCCAAAAAAAAAAAATCGAATGAAAAACTCCCCACATATATATCACGATCGTATATTTTTCGTTTCATATACTTATACTCTAGATTGACTGTGCTTTACGTTAGACGAAAATAATATTCTCGTCATGTCCGCGCGATTTGTCAAAGCTAGACGCACGCAGCACTGCTTAATGCCGCATGGCAGGCCGAAAGCGCAAGTATAACTATTATATACGACGCAACCAGCCGGTACACTTAAGTAATAGTAACTCGCGCTTGAGTAACGGAACGAAGAAAAACGGCAAAGATGCAAAGAGAGAGAGAGAGAGAGAGACTTGGAGAAAGGTCTATCGCGAACCCGGCACGCCGCCGTCGTTGGCACTTCGAGAAATTGCGGTCGCGTGCTGTCACTGTTCAGCGCACCGGAGAAAAGTGCCGGGTCGACGACGACTGTTGCGGATTACGGGGGCTTCGATATAATGAATCCCGCAATCGGCTCCCGAAGTAAAGAAAATTGAAATTCGATTAGGCAGCATCTCAGACTGCTCAATCGAAGCATTTTATATATGTATATATATAGCCTATTTGAGAAAGTATTTCGTAGAGGTATGCAAAGCTATATATACAGGGTGTCCCTAAACTGGCGACAAATATTTTAATCACAAATTCTTTGTAACATTTTAAGACGAAAATTCTAATACGAAAATGTTGAGGCTACAGTAGTTTTTAAATGGGAAAAGTTTTAAAGATCGCGAATGACAGGGCTAGAATTTCGCGCGCTCAGCGAAATGGCCAATGATAAAGGTGATTCCATGAACCGAATGCCTTTGACAATAGTAAAAAATTATTGCAAAAATATTCAAGATTTTCATTAAGAAATTATTTCTGTTTATCCATAATGAATCATAAGAACAGTTTAAAATGTTTTCATTCAATAGTTTAATATACCGATATTGATATATGTCTTCACAATGAAATTAGTCAAGACAGCTAAATATGACAGTTGACACATATCAGTTGGCCATCCCTGAGGGCGCGAAATTCTGGTCCTGTCATTTGTGATCTTTAAACTTTTCCCATTTGAAAACTACTCTAGCCTCGACATTTTCGTATTAGAATTTTCGTCTTAAAATGTTACAAAGAATTTGTGATTAAAATATTTGTCGCCAGTTTAGGGACATCCTGTATATAAATCGACAAGTTTTTGCAATTATACAAATCTATTTTTAATTTTAAGACAACTGTCGAATACTGTCGAACTATAGAATATGTATAAATATAATTAAATAATAATTGCTCGCAAATCATTGCTCGCAAACTCTAACATCATTAACATTTTTATTTTCATATCGCTATTATTTCCTTATCTATCTAATCGCTGATAAACAAAGTTGTTTTGAAATTAAAAATAGATGATTTGCATAATTGCAAAGGCTTGCTGATATAAAAACCACCAAATGAGATATTTATACATGCACTTTATCGCTCTTACACATAAATATTTCGTGCAGGTAACACAAAAAAATAAAAAAAAAGAGACATGTGAAAGAAAGAGTTTGCTATGCGACTGACAGATGTTAAGTCGTCTCGTTGCCTAGATATCCACGAACGACGGAAAGTGCAAACGAAAATCTCGCGAATTCTCGCATTACGCGTTGCAATTGCATAATGGCTGGGATGAAGAGATCGCGGCGCTGGATAAAAATAAAATGAGAAAAAAAGTGAGTATATAAGGTGCAGCGAGCCGATAGCGTTTGGCATGTAGCATAATATATATTTCCGGAAAAGGAAAGGCGGAGTTGGGGAGATTACAAACGCGAGCAAGCATGGTGACGCGGCTTTATCGCAATCCCGTGCGGTTACGTCTTCGACAACAATGTATTCCTCGTTTAGACAGGGTGTAAACATCGAGTACTTTCTCTTGACGCCGGAGCCTGAAATGAGAGAGGAACGCCGTTCTTCTCCGCGATTCTCGAGACATTGACGCGATCTCGAAGAATGAACGATGGAATATTGAAAAGCTTAGCGTATGGCACTGTAAGTGAATATTTTCAGTTTATTCCTTGCTTAATTTCGTGAAAATATCAAGAAATTATTTTATCACCGAAATATATACTGTTGGAAGATTTGTTTTTTTTTGTTAAAAAATATGTTGATTAAAATTTTTGTGTTAAATATTTAATTCATTTATTAATTTAATATATTGTTGTTGCGTTAATTAAACTCAAATGTTAAATAATTACAACAATTTACAAAATTTACAAAAACACAATTTTTAATTTTATATAATAAATAATAGATATATATGTTCCATATTATTAGACAGAATTTATCTGTTAAAATTTATTAAAAAATTGTTGATTTTATTTTATAATAATAATGAGAATGACTACTGATCGTCAATAACCTTTTTTTTCTAAGTTAATTTTATCGTTAAAAACATGTTAACTTTACGCAAAATTTATTTCAAATTACTATAAAGTTGCATTCATTTCGTATTGAAATATTAACAAAGTCTTGACAAAGTGTTCCCGTTTAACATATCCATATTATAATATGTTAAATTAATTAATATAAATAATTATAAATAATTAATACAAAAATTTTTATGAAATTTGTGGGACATGTAATATATATTAAATTTAAGTCAAATTTTTTCTTGTTGCTAATAATAATATATCTATTGTATAAAACTAAAAAATATATCGTGTTATATTTTTTTCAATTGTTTTAATAATTTAACATTTGAGCACGATTATTGCGCGCGTAATCTTTTTTGTTATTGTAAGAAATCATCGAGATGACACGTATCTGTAAATGAATAGAATTTCAATAAAGCATTTCTTCTCTTTTCGTTAAGATCAACGTATTTCGTTGTTGAATTATCGCAGCAATAATACAACATACATGAAACTATTGAAAAGAACGAGGTTGCTATCATCTCGACTAATTATTATGATTGTCTATCAAATGCCGAAAAAACCAATATTGACAAAAGAGTTAAAAAAGTGCTTTAGAAAAATGACACGCAAAATTAACTAAACTATATATCGGAAAATAAAAAAAAATGATAAATGAGAGAAAAATACGTGACGATAACGAAAGAAAGTATCACACGATCGTGTTAATGATAATCCCTGATTATTATGATTGTCCATCGCGGCCCAAAAAGAAATTATTGACAAAAAAAGTTAAAAAGGTTGTACATCGGAAAATAAAAGAATGATAAATGAGAAGAGAAATATACATCACGATAACGAAAGAAAGTATAAAAGAATGATAAATGAGAGAAAAATATACGTCACGATAACGAAAGAAAGTATCACACGATCGTTTTGATAAATCATCTCAAATACTGATTATTATGATTGTCCATCACGGCGAAAAAAAAGATATTGACAAAAGAGTTAAAAAGATTTAGAAAAATCATATGCATACTTTGTAAACTGTACATCAAAAAATTAAAAAAGAATATATATAAATGAAAAGAATATATGTGATAACGAAAGAAAATATCCCACGATCGTGTTGTCATCCCGACTACTGATGATTGCCCATTACGGCGAAAAAAAATATTGACGAGAGTTAAAAAGATGCTTTGGAAAAATTGCATGCATATTTTGTAAATTGTAGATCGAGAAATAAAAGAATGATAAAGAGAGAACTGACGATACGTGACGATAATAAAATAAAGTATCATACGATCGTGTTGATAAATCACTCCGAATATTGATTATTATGATTGTCCATTACAATGAAAAAAAATATTGACAAAAGAGTTAAAAAGGTGCTTTGAAAAATCGCATTCGTAGTTTGTAAACTGTACATCGAGAAATAAAAAAATGATAAAGAGAGAAATATACGTGATGATAACAAACGAAAGTATCACATGATCATGTTGATCATCCCGAATATTATTATGATTGCTCATTATGGCAAAAACAAAATATTGACAAAAGAATTAAAATAGAAAAAGTTTTAGAAAAATCATACGCATTGGAAAATAAAAAAAATGATAAGTGAGAGAATATATGTAAATATATGTGATAACGAAAGAAAGTATCACACATTGTGTTGATAAATTATTCCAAATTGATTATTACGATTGATATCATAGCGAAAGAAAAATATTGACAAAAGAAGTAAAAAGGCTTTAGAAAAATTACACGCATACTCTGTTAAAAATTATATTTTGTAAACTACATCGAGAAATAAAGGAATGATAAATGAGAAAAATATACGTGACGATAACGAAAGAAAGTATCACACAATCGTGTTGATAAATTATCCCAAATATTGATTGTTATGATTGGCTATCGCGGCGCAAAAAATATTGACCAAAGAATTTAAATTTGAATTTAAAGTTTGAATTGGAATTTAAAGATTAACTAAACTTGTCGCATTAATCTTTCTCGGTTAATCTTACGGTTTTTGTTTGTTGCCCTTTGTTATGAACCTTGTTTATGTTAACGTATCGATCGATCAACATTGATCATGTTCACATCACTATGTTGAGTATGTTCACTTAATTGACAAAAGAATTAAAAAAAAACTCTATGTGAAAAATCACGCACTTTGCATAAATTATAAATGTCGACAAATAAGACAATGATAAATGAAAGAAATATAGGTAACAATAGCGAAAGTATATTGTCACGTTATCATGCGCGGTCGTGACGATAGAGCGTTTAGAATATTTTTTCGCACCAGATTACGTAAATATGAGAACATTGATAGTACGCTGTGAATGAATGTGAGCAGGATCGCAATTGGCAAACTTTAATCGAAACAGATTTCTCAATCGCAACACCAACTATTCACAACGTTCCGCTAAAGGCAATGTGCGAGTTCTCAAGAACTCAAGGTTGAACTGTCTTTCTTTTCGATGCTCGGGATCACGCGTGCCTTCAATTGGGGAGGAGGGAGGGGGGAGCTGTTAATTGTATAAACCTTCGATGGTAATGTCAATCAGCTAAAATTTTACATTTTTCAATTTTACATATAATTCATATGGCTATTAACATAATAGTTGAAAAAATAGATAAGAAGAAGAATATATGTATGTATATATATATATATATAATAAATATGCAAAGTTTTATGTAATGAATTGATGTGACAGCTTAATCGATATTTCAATAGTTTTGTGTTACGATAAAGAATTACGTATTATACTCAACCGTAAAAAATGTACGAGTGGATTGATGTGACAACTTAATCAATATTTCGATAGTTTTGTGTGACGATAAAGAACTAGCTATTGTAATCAATTGGGTAAGAAATGTACAAGTGACATAAATTTAATGCATGACGACCTCAGTTATGCATGCAAAATATTTGTTGCAACTCGTGATTTATGCTAAACGCCAATCAATCACATCTATGATTTATTTTTACTCGGTATACTTTTCGCAAACACGAAGACCTTCTTCCCTTCTCTCTCTCCTTATCAATCTAAGTTTCGAACAATTTAAAAAAAGATATATATATATATATATATATATATATATATATAATAGTCTATGCTCTCTTCACATTTTATAAATTTAATTCTAATTGTGACTTCTATAATTCAGATTTTGTTAATTTATATGTAGTGCTTTAGTTCTTTAATTTATTAAATGTGTTGCGTGATTTTTGTTTTTTAAATTTGATTATATCGCATCCTTAGAAGAACATTGTCACAACTCAAAAAATAAAAATTTTTCACTTAACACAGTTCCACTGGCCAACGCAACAAAATCAGATTAGAAGAGCAACGACACTGCTGTCCTCTAGCGACTAATTTTGCAAACAGACTTGTAACGTTATTCCTCCACGAAGATCTTGTTTCAGGCATACCTCCTATGGGCTTAACTTGAAATGTAAGTTTTTTGAGTTGTGACATTGTTCTTCCACGAGTTTTTCTAGGATATGTCACTAATTTGTTAACTGCTTCTTTCTAATTTAGCTTTTTTACTATATTTAAGAAAAAGCTTGTTAGAATAAAATAAAAGAAAGCGTTTATTATTGTCCCAAAGTTCACAAGTCCCATAAAAACTTGAAGAAAGATCAAAAGTATTATATAAATTTAATAACAATTATTCCAGAGATAAGTATAGAATATATATACATTTAATAGTGAATTTTATACATGTATTATAAATAAATGCGCGATGTATAAAACAGCTAAAGATGAAGAAAGAATTTGCTCGTCGTAATATTCTATATATATTGTAGTATCGGAAAGGATTATCTTCTACTCGCAAAAAATATAATTGGAACTGCAAAAAAATATCAAGACAACCGGATTCTCCAGATCAGTTTGTGAAGATCTAGGTGTGGTATATCGAAAACGGAATATGGAATGATGCAAATGGATGAACCTCATCGGTTAAGAACGCGAAGCGTAGCGAGCATGAACATTGTACCTCTCTCGATTTTATATGCACTTGTCAAATATTTATTTTCCCCGCTCATATTGATGTAAGTAAATATGCTGCGAATTACGCAATGTACCTTTAATATTATAAGGTTATTCTCCGTGTTTTCCTTCATAGCTTCTGTCATAAACGTAACCGGGAGACGACGTCCAATCGTCCCGAACATACGGGTATGAGTATGAGACGCCTCCTTTTTAGCATGTCACTTTTTGATATCGCTTTATCTGAAATTAAGCGGCTGTTTCTGCGGCTACTGGCCTCGGATGTGCATTACAATGCGGATACATGCATTAACGTACGTAACACGAAGCTGCACGTGCATGTGTACGATAACGAGGCCGGGACAAGGCCGCCGGCGATTTCGTGAGAAAACGCGCATTCGTGACTTCTACGATGATTTAACGGTTCAGCGAGAGAGACAATCGTCGTTGATTCCGGCGATAATTTTGATAGCCAAAAAAAAAGAAAAAATTGTGAGGCTGTTCATTTTGGATAGGTATTTGCGGCTGCTTTTCAAGAAAAAAGCTTGCCATTATAGACGAGTCAGACGTTCGTGATGAAATGACGTTCTAATGATCCGGAGAGAAGTGGCCTTTGCCATTTCTTCTAAAGTTGCACAACAAAATTGCAGTCGCGTACCTCTGATCCCAAAAGATAGAAACGCCATATCATCTTGTCGTGAGAATGATTATAAGAATGAAAAAAAAAATCGTTAACTTTGGAGAGAAGGAATAAGTTTCACTGTAAAAAATCGCCTACGAAGTCGAATAAATTTTTATCTTGAGTTTTCAGACCTGGATGTCTGAAAAAAATTTCAGACAATCCGTTTTAAATTATCTCGTCGTTTTTCTGAAAGTTCAGAAATGTTTGTCTGAAAGTTGAAACGGATCTGAAAATTCTGACGATGTGTTTGTGACAAACAAGCTGCAGAGTTTGTCTGAAGTTCTTTTTATGTTTTTATAGCTTGAATATTTAACCAGTGATGAATTTTACATATTGAGTGTTCAATAACAGGAATTTTGCGATATGACCTTGGATGTTATTAAAAATCTAATTATATTTTAATCGGTATACACACAGTATTTCGTATTTAAATACACATTTAAGATACATTATCTCTTCTTATCGCAATGGATTAAATTTTAGATTTTCAATTAGATTCATAGAATTCATACACAAATATTTTTCGAATGGGATATGAGCTTGAAAAAAAAAATATAATTACTGTAGGTAAATAATGTGCTTCAATTTTCTTTGAAGATTATGCGAATGCTCTTTGCATAAGTGAAGCCTCTTAAGCTGGAGTTAGTGTACAAATGACTAAAATCATCAATGGACAAATTATTCATCTCTCGACATTCTAATTCTAAATATGTAATTAATAACATCATTGTGCGTTGTCAGCATAATATCATTCTCAAGCATAGCGGCTAACATAATCGATAATAAAAAATTTAAAAAAAAATAAAAATTCTTCAAAAATAAATGAAACAAATTATATAGATTGGTGCGTTGCAACGCCAATGCTGTTATGACGTTATAACCGAGTTATGTCAAATCTGGTATTCGATAACATCAATAATTTCGCCAATACAAAATATACTAATTATCGTTGTATTATTCGTTATATTATTAGTATATATAAATATATACTAATTATCGTTATATTATGTCTTATTAAGATTTTTTTATTTTTAGCTTATCTATATCTTTGCGATTTCTTAAAACAATTAACCGCGATATCGCTTGAAGCAGAAAACGAAATAGGAGATATTGATATACACAATTGGAAAATGTATGTTTTCGTGTTAAAAAATATACCGGTTAAAATTTTTGTGTTAAATATTTAACACAAAATATTTATTACATTATCTGTTAAAATTTACAGAAGAAAATATTGATTTTATTCTAGAATAAGAGCGAGAGTGATTATAGACATTAATAACAATTTTTAAAAATAATTTTATTATTAAAAATAAGTTAATTTTATACAAAATTTATTTCATGAAGTTTTCATACATTTTGTGCTAAAATATTAACAGATTGCATTCATTTTGTGTTAAAATATTATTGTCACCATGTTAACATATCCATATTGTATGAAATAAATACAAAAATTTGTGTGGACCGTGTGCGACGTGTGATATATATTAAATTTAAGCTAAATTTTCCAATTGTAAACAATTACATATATCTATCCATGCATATTTTCTTCATCGCGCGCGTTATGTTATATCCGCCACGTTATGTGTACACAGTGTACCCATAAATTCGCCTGTAATCGGAGAGACTGTCATTATTTCGACACGTTGAGAAAGGAAAGTCGCGACTTTAGATAAATTTAAAAAAAAATTCTCTCATACATAAATTTCACATTACATACATACGCAAATTTTTTAAGAACGTACCGGGAGCATCGGATTATCTCACTCCCACGCGAATGACGGAATCACGCGGGACATAATCAGGTAATCGATGATGTAATTTCGAGAAGCGAGAAAGCGAAAATCTTGCAAGCCGACCTTCGTCATTTTTGTTTCCGCATTGCTTCCACGCGTGACCTTACGAATTTTACAGATACGAGAGGGTAAACTGGGGACCGAGAAAAGGCTGTCAATTTTTTTCGCACGCAATCTCGACTGTCGCCGCGAATAGGTCGATCGACCAGCAGCAACGGAACCGCAACAAGCAGCGCGGGGAAAGTGCATAGCTGCATGAAGTTGTAACTTGCCGAGAGCCGTTGTAACGCATTAATGGCTACGCGGGGAGAGAGAGAGAAAGAGAGATAGAGAAGGAGAGAAAGAGAGAGAAAGAGGGATACGGGAGGAGTAGAGGAAGGCAGGGAGAGAATCCCCTTATATAAGCGTCATATTATGGTCCTTCCTCAACGTTGTCGATGGCTTGCCGCGAACGAAAACAGTCACCGAAACCTGTTATCAGCAGTCTCTCTCGAGAGATCCGCGAATAATCTCACGGCTTCTATTACGTTCCGACGAGCATGTACAAGGCGATCATTTCGAGAAACGTCAAATGGCAATATGATTATTGCGTTAACAAAATAAAAAAATACGAATTGATATTGATTCCAGGACTGCGAGAACAACGTTTAATCATGATTAAGGTCGTCGAATATGCAATTACGCGAATTTTACGCAGTAGCGTTTCGCGCTGTCGGAGAACCTATTACATCTCGTAATCATATGTAACGTAATGTCTTTCCCGTGTAACCCGCGATACGATCGTCAGGTGGAAAGATAAGCGCGTACAACTCGAAGGCACGCATGTGTGTGTGTCGCGCGTAATGAGAGCGGCAAACTAATGGAGGTTCGTTGAACGAGAGCGCGAAATGAAAACGGACGTTCCGGCCTTGGTCGATCGACGCGCTTGGACTTTGCCCGCCCGGTATGTATAAATCGCGCGCGCGAGACTTTCATTTATTAATGAAATCCCGACGATTAATGACGGGGAGCGTGAGATCGCGTGAATTTCGTGTCGCCGAGAAAAACATACGCGGGTACATCTGTACTTGCGGCGCGCGCGCGGCGGCGGCGGCGACCAGAGGTGCTGAAAAATTCGGGAGAAAGCAGGACTCGTTTCGCTCTGTCAGAAAATTTGCCGGTTGTGTGCATGTCGTAACGCATGGCACGTTTCATAATAGGTAGAATAAGTTGGCGCGAGCGCGAGCGCGAGCGCGAGTGCACGCGCGCGCGACTTGACAGCTGTCACGAGCCACCGCATGTAGCGTCTCGCGCCGCGAGATCATCGGGATAATCGATCGAGATTCCGACGATCGACGGACGGATCGAGACTGACGGATCGTCAATATTGATTAAACGAATCCGAAAGCGATCGCGAAGCTGCTTGAACACTTGTTCAAGACTAATACGTAAAAAGTGCGTGGCGCGCGCGTCTTTTTTTTTTGCATCTTGCGTATGGATTATACAACAGCTTTTATCGATTGCGTTACTGTATACAGTAGCCGGCATACCGGTTAGTTAGGCACAGAAACTAGTTTACTCGATTTACACAGAATCCGCGCGACCGCATGTCATTCCAATGGTAAAGCAACTTTGCCTAATTATCCAATTATCTCTGCGTAATCTTATTTATGTGTGCATTTTTTTTCCGTTGCTTATAAGAAAATTTTTTTTGTAATGTAGTCTAAAATGACAACTTGCTTGTATATAATACTTGTAATTTATGTGCAACATAATATAACTATGTAGTTATAAAAAATTTATTTCAATATTTTCTTGAAATAGTTAGAAAAAAATTCTAAGAAAAAATCAAAATCAAAATCAAAATCAAAATCAAAATCAAAATCAAAATCAAAATCAAAATCAAAATCAAAATCAAAATCAAAAT
>JBCEZX010000008.1:5702500-5719995 GCA_039654345.1 Cataglyphis cursor | reverse complement strand
TATATATATATATATATATATGTATATAAAATAACTCTCTTTCTTCAAATATATCGTCAAAGCTCATCACAAATAAATGTGCGTTGGCGCACGCGCGCGCATGTATATGTGTATATGTGTGAGTGTCTGATAATATAAACATTGCAAAAAAAGATGACTAAAAGACAAAGCGTCTGCAGCTTGTTTGCCGTCTGAATTTTCAGACAGAATCATTATTATTTGAATTTTAAGACACATACACACACACACACACACACACACTTCAATTTTCAAACACGTTCTCCTGAACTTTTATAAAGACGACTCTGATGACGATTAAGACTGATTAGTTTTTGAAATCTTTTTCGTTTAGATCTGAAAAATTTCAGACAATAATAATGTGGCTGAATTTCTAGAGAATTTTTGACGTCACGTTCTCTTGCAAACGTTTAATTGAAAGCGAGATTTAATCGCGATGCTTCATCTGATAACAAAATTGAGTGGAAACGAGATGATCATTTAAGCTTCATTTAACTTCAACTGAATGGTATGAAAATACGACTCGTAGCGAAAAGCGAATTCAAGTAATTTTCTCGATGTCCCTGGCATACACACACGTATACACACATACACACATACATTTAATATCACGCCGCTGGTATTAAATCAACGAGGCTCCATACGTTGGCCGGTAAATCTATCAGCTGATCGCGTGCACGCTTGTCACGTTCTTTCACCTGTTGCGCGCCGTTCGTCTCGCTGCCTCTCTCTCTCTCTCTCTTTCTCTTTCTATCCTTATGTCGTTTCTCTCTCTCTCTCTCTCTCGCTCTTCCTTTTTCTTCCGTGTAAATCGATCGATTTTTCTTGATGTTGCCGGGATATGATGTACGCACCATGCACTCTCGCTTCGCGATGATCACCGCATCTACGTTACGTCGCGGATGAACTCTCGAAGTGGCGATCTGCGGAAGATTTGATTGAAGTTAAAAATATACACGAAGACGAGCCCGCTTCTGGTCTTCCGCCGCTGCTCGAGGCGACGTAAGCGAGACTTCCCGCGCGCGAAATCTCTCTTTCGTCACTTGACCAGGAGCGGAGCTAGAAAATAAGTATCTAATTTCAAAAAGAACGATGTGTATTGTATGTGCAGGGTGTTCTAGATCAAATCAATGAAACTTCAGAGTCTTATAGGAAATTAAATTTGGAACAAAAAGATTTTCATCAACGTTTTGTTAAAGCGTTACAGCTAATAAACTCTTTGTAAGTAATTAGTTAAGAAAATTTAATAAGAATATTTATATATATTGGCATTTGAATTGGCATTTGCACTATAAATATAGTGTTTACACAAAGAGCAGAAAGGTGGTTTTATAAATTTCTATTTTTTTCATTGTTTTGAGCTTTTTCTTGATTTTCCTTATTAGAATTAAATAAAATTGATGTAATTTAATTACCCACCAGTTACGTTTTTTTGAAAGAATAAAGAGTTTTGAAATTATTTTTAAAAGTTATTAAAAAATGTTTCAAAGTTTAGCTATAATTTTTCAACAAAGTGTTTCCGGACCTATGTTTATAGGAACTTTTTTGTTCCAAATTCAATTTCTTATAAGACCCTGAAGTTTCATTGACCTGGAACACCCTGTATATACATATACATATACCTGGCGATGTTCCTGCAAACATTTTTTCACACATTTCAACGAGAGGGAGCTTAAAAAGGATTGTCAAATAACGGATGATACAAGAAAAATGACAAATATGCGAAAGAGAATCGCCAAATCAACGAAATCGCGCGATGTACGATCGCGAGGGGACGATATTGCGTTTGGAATGCGACGTTCAATGCAACTTCATTACGGGAGATATTCGCGCGAATTCAATTTCGCGTCAAATTCACCTTTGAATAATAACGATATCGCGAGAAAGACGAAGCGAGACTCAAAAATCCGCTTTCGTGATTGATCGGGACTTGTCGAGAAACGATATTGCGATTTTCGAAATACTACGATCGAGAATCTCGAGTAGTATCGAACTTGTCAATCGCAGATACGTTCACAATGCAGCCGACCAATCGCGAGCGTAAGCTCGTTGAAAGATCACGTGGTCGGATGCATTGGTTTATGCACGTGCGTGAAGATATCGCACCGTAAAATTTTGGCTTTTGTGAGTAGTATCGCCAAATTGGAGTCTCCATAAAAGTATTTTTTTTTAGATTATTATTCAAGTGTTCTTCTGTTGTCATTTTTTATTCTTATCTCGTGTTGGCAGCATAAAATTAAGTTGCTCTGCAACTTTTTTCAAGATAAATTTGATTGGAAATCACATTTTACACATTAAGAGGTTAGTTTAGGTTATAAGGTAAAATAGAACTTTTATATACACAGAAGCAAAAAATTTTGAATACTTTTCGTTGATTCTTTAATATTATTAAAGACTGTAGTACGAAAGAAGTCAAATACATAATTTTTATTTTTATTTTATCAAGATTTGATATCTACTCTTTGAATAGCATGTTATATATTTCTTAGATATCAATTCAAAGATGAAGCGACCAGTAAAGGATTTAGATACTGGCGATTTAAATACAAAGAATGACGAAGAAACAACAAATAATAAAAAGAAGAAAGTGAAATTCGAGAAACCTATAGGTAAGAATAAAAGAGTAAAAAGGTTAAAGGTTAAAATATGAGAAAAATTATATATGTAAAGATAACGATACTTTTGCAGATAATAATATAAAGACATCTTTTACGAAGAAAAACTCAAAGGGAAAAAATTTACAAGTGGCAAATCGTAATGCAACAACTGAGAAAATAGATTTGCTTAAATCAAAAAAGAAAAAAGCACTTGAACAGAAACCTAAAATCAAAGAAGAAGACTCGAAGAATTTGCAACTGGCCAAAAATGATGCAACGACCGAAAAAACAGATTGGCTCAAGTTGAAAAAGGAAAGAAAGGAGCTCAGGCAAAAACGCAGAGCTAAGAAATTGAATAATGACACAGTGTACGACAAAATCATTCAGGCTAAACAGATTAGCGAGAAGTTACGTAGATCGGATTGTACGACGCAGGATCGAATAAATTTTACCCGAACATTACATGAAATGTTGGAGAAGCACTACAGCAAAGTGATATTTACACATGATATGTCGAGAGTTATTCAATGCATGATTAAACATTGCGAAGCAGATGTTCGAAAAGCTATATTTCATGAAATAAAGCCATTCGTTGGGCAGATGTTACAATCAAAATACGCGAAAAGTTGCATAAGAAATATTTTAAAATACGGCTCGCGAGACATAAAAAATGACGTTATCAATACGTTTTACGGTAATATCATCAAATTTATGAGTCACACTGTATCGGCTCCTCTCGTCGAACTCGCGTATTCCAATTGCACGGACCTCGATAAAATATACTTCAAGCAAGAATTTTACGGGGACATATATAAACAGGCCAAGGATAAAGCCGTTAAATCATTGTCGGACGTATACGAAAATGCAGACGGCATGAAATCGGCTACATTATCTGCCGTGAAAACAAATCTAGTTAAAATTTTAAATAAAGGTCTCGTTAATTCCACTCTACTGCATACAATTTTATGGGAATTTTTCTCTGTGTGTTCGACGGAAGACAAGAACGAATTGATAGTTATGCTGCGTGTTTTCATTGTACCACTATCACAAACAAAAATGGGAGCGAAAGTCGCCGCACAATGCATATGGCATGGCAATAACAAAGACAGAAAAGTTATTATGAAGGCCCTCAAGGGGAATATAAGGACAATTTGTACATCCGAACACGGTTACATGATATTATTAGCGCTTTTCGATTCTATAGACGATACAGTTGTAATGAAGAAGATAATATTGACCGAATTGCAAGAAGATCTAACAGATATTGCACTAAACGAGTACGGGAGGAAAGTAATATTGTATCTCGTGGCTAGAAGGGACTCTCATTATTTTTCGCCAAATGTCGTGGAATATTTACGTCAAGGTGACGACAATTCGATAAGCAAGAAACCAGCCGACATTAGGGAAAAGGAACTTCTCGAAGCAATTCGCGATCCACTTCTTGAGGCTGTAATCGCGGATGTAGCAACGTGGTTGTCCAATAGCGCTATAGCCATGGTTACTTTAGCGATATTAAAAGTAGGATCTGGGGAGAAACTTAAGTCTGCATTCGAATTAATTGCCAAGTTTATCAGCAATGAAAATGCGAAGATCACAGAAAACGATACTGTATGTAATTTAATCGAACATCCCGGATTGCACATGATGTTGAAGAAACTTATTCAAAATGACAAGGAGCTATTAAAAAAGAATGAATATATATTTGGTAGCGCATTGCTACCATATTTAACATTAGAAGTACTCAAAAAATGGATAAAATGTAACAGAGCTTGCTTTTTAATAATCGCACTCATAGAAAATGAATCTACAAATTATGCATCTATATTGCTAGGCAAATTAAAACAGATACAACGAGATCTCGAATTGAAAAAGAGTCCTGGAAAATCGATAATATTAAAAAAATTAAAAGAAAGTCATAGTTCATAATGCTCGATAATGAAAAACTGAAAGTATAATATGAATTATTAGTATAATATATGATCTATAGATATAGGAATGGACTAAATATGCTATATATTTTTTCATACTATATACATTAAATATATTCGAAAAAAAGAAAAAGTGCAACTGGCCATCTTCAAATTAATTATACTGTTTTGTTTCTGTTTTGAATATGTACAATGCATATAGTATAAAAAAATATACAGCATATCTCTAGTCTATCTTTATTTTTATATCTGTGGTCATCACATTATGTATATATATCACATAATAATATTTTATATATATGTACACATAGCATATTATGTGTGTTTAAAATGTACAATTAAGTTTTTTGAAACTTAATTTTACATTTTCAATTTTATAATAGTGTATGTGTAAGAATAAATAAAATAAAGTACTCCTAATTTTTTTATAAGATGAATTTCTTTCTTAATTTATTTAAATATTCTGGAAAAAGAAAATTGTTAATGTTTACAATTCGAAGTAAATTTTATCAGGCTATTTCACATAAGAATTCGCTTTATTACACATTGTTCATTGCATATTTATCTAGAGAGATTGTGTGTGCTCTCCAGTTTTAATAAAATTATACTTAAAAAGATAATTATAATAAAACAACACACAGAAAGGAGAATTAAGGGAATTATAAATTAATTATTTCATGTATTCTGCGAATAAATCGAGTACGAAACATTTAATTATTTTTTCGAATTGTCTACTTGCATTCTTACCAGTATCTATCTGCAGGAGTGTCCAAGAATTATGCGCATATAGATTTTATTCTACTGTCTCTCTGCATGTCTTACAGAATGTTCAAATTACAGTCTTCTTTTCCTTTTACAGATTAAGATCTATCCTATTAAAACTTTAAATTATTTTATGATTCTTCTATTATTTACTTCGAAATAATCTTTTTGAGCACTTCAGATATAACAGTTTGAACTAATCCCGTGAACACAACTCATAAAAATTGGTTGAAAAAAGGGAAGGCAACTTTTTCTTATCAGTATTGCTGCAATACAAAAAAATTTTAGTTTAATAAGCCATAGGCATATCAAAAGAATTTAAAATTCTATAAAAAAAAAAAAAAATAAATAAATAAAAAATAAAAAAAAGATGTGCTATTTTATAAGAATTTTTTCGTGCAGTTGGAGGTTGGAAAAAATCTCAAAATTAAGCTTTGCCGTTGTTTTTAAACAAAATTTTTGAAATTTCGATAAAACTAGAAAAAATGTTAAATTTCAAATAATGATTGAATATTTACAAATCCAACTAAATCGCAACATTTCGATATAAATTATGAATATATAGAATGCACAAATACGATATGTATTAGCGTAAACAATTTCGAATAAAAATTTTCATGAGAATTAAATAGTTGAACAATAATTTTAACATTGATCCATTACTGAGGTATAATATATGGGCGTGAATGAAGAATATTATAAACAAGAGTTTTAAATTACATCTTATTAAGCGATATAACACTATATTAGGCACATCTACATTAACATATTTAAATAAACATGCAACCATAGCTATCAGAATTTTTTTTGTTATTATCTCTCCAACAACTGTACGACATTATGCGACATGTGCGGATACGTAAATTCGATTCGGGATATACTCTTAAGGTACGCACGGCTAGTTAAATTTTAAGCATTTCCTTAATGTCAACGACTCTGGTCCGTATTTCTGGTTGGTTATCCTTTGCTAGATCGGGCAAAAGTTCTTTCAAAACGCGCGTCAGTTTGTCGAGTTGTTCATCGTTATTCGTCTCGCGCATCTTTTTTCCTAATGAAAGAACTATATTCAATGCTTCTTTCCTAATTCTGGTGAACTTTGAAATATCTACAAAAAAAAATGCATTTTATATGAAACTAAAAAACACTAAAAAAAAAATTTAATATATGATATATTGCTAAATAGAATTAACATATTTAATATATATATATATATTTAATTATATTTTTACGAGAGAAAGAGATTTATAATGTATATATAATGTATATACTTACTTATACAATATGATAATATTTTATTAAAACTATCACTTATTTCATTTAATAGTTTCTTATCTTTTGATGATATTTCCGTTTTATTTATTTTTAATATGACAAGTTTATCCACAAAAAGATTTAACGCTGTCAAAATGGTGATTTGCACAGATCTTGTACTATTTGGCAATACTTTTTGACAGTGAGTTACAAATTCTATGCAATATTTGTCTGCAAACAAAGAAAAAAATGTCGAAAACAGATTCAGATGTATATTTCTACTTTTTACTAAATTACAAGAAAATTTGATCAAACATCTAACCTTGTGTTTCTTTGGTAGAGGGCCATGCTTTTCCAAGTACTTCGTAAACTGTTTCTTGCAATTTTATATTATTTTCCTTTTTCTTTCTACTTTCTTCCACAGTATCTTCTTCGTCGTCATTATTTTTATCAGATATCTAATATATAAAACATGCATATAATATATTTATTTATAGCTATCTCTTTATAATATTATTTATTGACAACTTACTTTAATCAAAATTTCCTGTACAATTTCATATGTTTCTGTAAATCTATCAATGTCAAGTTCATGTAACACCATAGCAAAAGCTTGTAAAGCACTTCGACGATACTCGGCGTTCTCTTTTTTACTTTCTCTATGTAGTGTCAACACAATTGTATCTAGCAATGCAGTATCCGCTTTTAAAGCTTCTCTGTAATATATTTGTATATATTTGACAAATATATAACAACTTATTCGTATATAAATAATATAAAGTTTTAAATAAGAATATCTGATATACATACTTGCTATTGCACGCTAACATCGCGAGAGCGTTTAATAAACGTTCCTTTCCATCCCACGTTCTGCCACGCAGACCGTCCGTCAGTATCTTTAATAAAGTACTTCTGGCCTCTATATCGATATTATGACCTGACTTTAAGGCAATGGTATGAACCGCATTCGCGGCTTGTACTTTTGTAGTCCATGATGCCGATTTGAGAGTTGTATTTAAAATATCAGTTATTGCTTGCAGATTATGCATGATTCCCGCTTCGGTCCCGGGCGTTATTTCGTTCCAAAGATCAGTCCATAATTCAATAGTGTTTTCATTTCCTAACAAGTAGCAATAGTATATAAAGAATAAAACACGAAATACATATTTATAAATAACAAATTATGATATTGGAATACAAACCTGGTACCTTTTCTGCATGCATTGCAAAGAAGGCAAGAGGAATGACTATCTTTTGATAATTCTTTAATTTCTCTTGATTATAATTGTTTATGGATTGCAAAGTTTGTCCAATTGCTAATCTTATTGCATCATCTGTAATTTATAATTCTTTTTTGTTTCAGTATTTTATGAAAGAAAATTATATCAAGTTACAGAATAAAGAATGTACTATTAGAATTTGGATGTACCTTCGCGTTCCAAATACCATGTATTTAAAGTATTAAATAATTTATCCAGACTAGAATCTTTAGCCGAGCCAACTATATGACCAATGCTAATTGCATAATTTTTTCTCACAGCAGCGTTACGATCAATTAAACCATTAAGTAAGGCAGATAAAATTTTAGCTAAATGGGGAATATTAAAAATAATTAATTGTATGAAAATTGAAAAAATTAAATAACAATTATTATCATATAATAATTTTTACAAGATAGTAATTTAAATATAGGGTGGGCCATTTTAATTAATCCATTAAAATATCTCAGAAACTTTGCGTTACTTAAAAAAATGTTTCAAATAAAAATTGCAGTACTTCAAGAGGAATATTCTTTTATTTGAATTATTTTTTAAGATAACAAAATTTTTGAGATATTCTAGTGGATTGATTAAAATTGCCCATCCCGTATATAAATTAGATTTTTCATTAAATTTCATAAAAAATTATAGTTTTAAAAATTATATAAAATATTGTGTATTTCACACATGTTCTGAAATTAAAATATATTTACTAACCGCTATACGGTTGCAATTCTGACTTTAAGTGTGTGCTGAGAAGAATTACGAAATGCGAACAAGCAATTTTCGTTCCAAATCCTATGCTGCATTTGATTAAGTCTATTACTTTTGGCATTAAATTCTTCAATACATCCGCATCAATATATTGGATACACTGTAGTAGAAAATATCAAGTTATTGAAAAAAAAAATTCTATATATCAAATTTATTTTCAAAATAAATTTCTAGATTGACTAGATAAAGTACCTTTGTTATTGTGTCTGACGCGTAATGACCCTTGGCAACATTGGCTCTACGATTATCAATAGCTTCCTGAGTTTCTGTTGTCGCGCTACACACGTTGCTCAAATACGAAAGTTTAGGATTCTCCGATTCACCAATCGTCTCCAATAATGACGGTATCAAACTAACGAGCGATGGTTTTAATAAAATGCCAGCAGTGGATACAAGCTGAGACACTGTTTGCAATGAAATGGCTCTCACAGTATCAACGGTATGAGTAATCCCAATATCAAGTAGTACGGGCAATATCGCTTGAATAACTTCTTTGCCCGCATTGCCATGCGAGATATCGCAATGACGTATGCAAACCTGTGTAAAATTAAATATAAATATAGATATAGATAAATATAGATATAAATATCTCAATTATAGGTAAACCATTATTTGAGAAAAACTCGATTTACCTTACTAAGTATTTTAGCGGTATTCGTCGCGGCTAAACGCGTGCCTTCGTGAATATCGTCCATTACACGAAACAGTTTCTTCCACAATTCCGGACCGCATTCAGCCAAATTGAGTTGAACATTTGCTGTCCTTAAAAGATCTGCGAGAGCATTACAACAACTGATACGCACCCTCCACTCATTATTAGTTAGATTATCAGTTACATCAGTCAATATTTCTTTATGATACTGTTCGATCTGTATAGTGATATATAAAAAAAAAACAAACATATATTACACTCATTCCATTATATGTGATGTTAGATATTTTTGACAGATATATATATATATATAATATTACTAACGGCTTTCGATGTTGAAGGAACGACAGCTCGCCAAATGCTGGTCATACTCTGCTGGATCTTAGGCGTGGGATCGAACTGATATCTATACAATCGCGGTATAATACTTGGCAGATATTTATTCAGTTCGTCTTTGGCGATACTAGCGATCGCCGCAAAACCAAATGCCGCTCCCTTCTTGGATGTCCATATTGCATTGTGATTTGCCAAATGCATAAAATAATATACGAGCTCGGGCTTTTGCAATTCTGTCGCGAGGGAACAGATTTCTCGATACGTTGACAAATTGCCACTAAAAGATTGTATTATTTTTTTCTTAATATTCAATATCTTTTTACATCTTCATACATTGTTAGAACACAAATATTTTTAATTTTTAAATAACACGAAAATAATTCGTGTATAATTTTAATCTTACCCAGATGGACTTTTTCCCAATTGACCTTCCTCAAACAATTTGGTATCAGCGGTAACTTGTTGCACCGTCTTACGGCCCTGTGTAAACTGGTCTAATATAGTAGACACTAAAACATCACGTTCTTCTTGTGTGCTGTTAATGTGTACCAAACTAAGGCCTTTTGAAGCAACATCTTGCACTATATCTATTACAAAGGAAATAATAAATTATATATTTTTTTTTCAAAGAAAATAAAATCAAATATAATACAATTGATAGTTTATATTTATTTACCGCTGTCATCTGAAAGAAAGTCTATAAACGCATGGTGAATAGTGGATAGTCTTTTCTTGACACATTCTCGTTGAATATTGTGTTTCAAAAGTGAAAATAGCCACACACATACTGCCTTTAAAAAACATCATGCTATTAATACAGCAAAAATTATTTTATTCCTCTAAAAAAAAATATGTAGTATAGATACCTGTCGCAAATTTGGATGAGGCACTTGATATATATTAAGTAATTCGCTCAACACATGAATTAATAATTCATCGCTCTCCTTACTGAATGGAACAACATGTTCGGCAGGTAGAGTCGTCCAGGCGTCTCTTGCTTCTGGTGAAGCTTGCGCTTGAACGCAACAAACCAAAGCTTCTCCCAGAATTAAATGGATTTCGATATCTTTCGTCTGTGTATTAATCATCAAATTATTTTTTAATTATTTAATGTTGTATTTTATTATTATATAACAAATATATAAAATTTGGTTGAAGATATGCACCTCCTTGACTGTTGCTATAATTTTATTAGCGATCTCCGCGGTATGCGGAAAACATTCGCCGACACACAAGTATCCTAATGAAAGGGCAGCTTTCTCTTTCATCTGAGGGAAGAAAAATTCTCATACAGTATTATAAATGTAAAATAATTGTATAACGCATTTAATAAATGTGTTTAAAAGACAAACCTTGGTACTCAGCTTGGCATTGGATAATATAGAGAAGAGTGTTTCTACTATTGCCTTCTTGTTCAGATCATTTTTCCCTTCTGCTGGCAAGGGCAAAGAATATGTTTTTCCTAAGACCCCGATGGCTTGGATAGCAGCATCCATTAATAACATTGTGTTATCACGAAGATATGTACCTGAATGACAAAGAGAATATTTCAAAGTATATAATATATCAAATATATAATTTAATATTTAATAACAAATACATACATATTGCTTTCACAATATCGTTATAAGTCGTCCAATTGCACAAATCTTTATTTTCATTTCGCTGTTGCATCAAATACTTTTCCATCATATAAGTTAATGCCATTAGTGCGCCATGTTGTGCTTCTAAATTCTTTTTATTCATAATATCCATGATATTTGAAACATGCTTTTCAAACTCATTTTTTGGAAAATAGCCAGTGATAGCAGCATATATTTTTGCAGCTAATTGTCGTACATCTTGCTTAGTGGAAGTGAGCAAGGAACGCAGCCATGGTAACTCTTTCTCATAGGATTTTACTATATAATGCGGAACAGACCCAAGTACCTCCAATAATGCATTTAAGGAAATTTGATCTATAACACAGTAACAAAATAATCATACTTAACTTGGAATTTTGTGTATAATGTTATATGTTCTATGTTTTAAGAATAATGAATTTTAAGAATAAAATATACGTTTTATATATAATTATAATTGTATGTCTAATTATTTTTCACCTGCAGAAGAATGACTTAAGAGCAAAATCATATTGAGATAATGATTTAATATTTCTGGTTGATCCTTGTATAATTTTTCCAAATAACGTCCTATCAGTGGAGTATGTTCGGAAGGATGTTGCAGTGGTTCATTCCGCGCGGGAATATTAGCACTTCTGGCGAGGCAAACGCGAAAGTAAGTAATAATCTGTAAAAAAAATATAAATAATTTTATTAATAGAAAAATATTGTCTCTTACTTATGGATACAGCAATTCTTTTTGAAAAACTTACTTCAGAAAATGTGGTAACACTATATGGGAGAACTTGCTTGTCCGCATTTCTGCCGCTATTCGCGGGCATTCTCGATTGCATTTTCGAGTAAATGTAACTTACTAATTTCACAAATTCGGGCAACACTATTTTATTATTGATCTGTTGATCGTCTTCATTTTTATGCACAACGCCGTATAGTGCTTTCATAGCTTCTGAACTTATCTCGTGTTTGTTGTCACCACAAGCTAACAACAAGAGGTACCGAGACGGAGCGTCATCAGGCGGAAACACGGTTGCGGCGTAATGCATTGCCACAAATCTGTTTGCAAACGTAACATAATTACAAACATATAATTAGATTGCATATTGAAATTAATAATATAAGTAGAATCTGTAATCGCCTGCATTCAATACATACCTTACGCTGGATTCTGGAGATTCAATGTGAACTGATAATAGAGCGTTCATTAGAGCTATGTTGCTTTCATCCTCTTTATTCAGTATGAACGCAGATGTTACGGAAATCAACGCGTCTCTCACTGTCCGCCGTAACTCGCCGTCCGTCTTGAATATTAACGATATATTCACATATGTTTATTTCGACAATTTGTCACCGTATAATCTGTATAAAATGGAATACTTACAGATACAAGTGTGTCAAATAAATTATGTAACAGACTCAAATCTTTGTTTATTAAAGATGGTATTCTTTGACCAAGTTGTCCAATAACTGTATATGCCATTGATTTATGTCCGTCCTCACCCTCAGAGATCAATTTTATCATGCCATTCAAAATCACTCCAGCAACGCGAGCTAACGGTACAAGACTGCAGCTTAAAAATTTAAAATCAAATACAATTTATTATATGTACAAGCTATATCTATAATGTAATGCAATGTAGAACACTATTAATAATACATTGCGTGTTGCAATAAATTAATCCATCTGATTTCCAACAAAAAATAATTCAAAAAACAAAATTAAAAATCTAACAATTTCTTATACAGTAAATAGTAAAGCAATAAAATAAAAAAAAAATCTATTAAAAAATAAATTGTAAAACTTACTGTTGAACGATATTTGATGTAAATTGCAATGCCAATGATTTCAACTTTGCATTTGTATTTTTTCCATAAAGTGAGTCAAAAACAACCTGAAAAAAAAAAAAAGAATTGTTATTTTATATTATGCAACATAATAAAATTAATACATATTTTTCACACATAATTGAATTTTACCTGTATACATGGTGGTATAATGAAACCTGCCTTAGTTACACGACAAAGATACTGTAAAAGCTTGAGACGAATTCGAGTGCTCGCAGCGTGTCGTTTCATCTCGGGTTTTACCTCCTTTTGTGTGGCTAATGCATCAGTACCCAAAAATAATGTATATAATGGAGCTGCTAACTGCATCGAAGACCAATCCAATGTGCTAAAAATACAATCATGCTACAAATTACAAATCTTTAATATATATGATAAGATCAAAATTGATAAACATATTCTGACTGTTTTTGTACACATACCCGACAATCTTTTTTAATTCTAGATCCGCCATATTTGCAATGCTGAATCTAGTATCTGCTGCTGCTACAATCAAGTGTATCAGAATATCTGCATCTGGGAAAAATCCACCAGCAAGGAACTTAACAATGCCCAATTTTATTTGTTCCAACTGTTCTGCCGTTGGTGAATTTTCACCTATCACCCTCTTGAATGCATAATCACTTAAACCTGGTGGCACAGTAAACTGAGACAAATCGACAGTTTGACCTGACTGATTTTCCGTTTGTCCCACAGACCTAATAATATATCATACATATACATACAATTAGTAAATGTAAATAATTATTTAAAAATAATTAAAAAATAACTAAATAAATATTAAATGAATAACTAAAAAAATAATTAAAAATAATACAACAAATATATTACCCATATGGTAGCAGTAATACATCAAGCATAAAATTTATAAGTTGCTTGGCGACATAAGGTTTATCCTGTAAACCTAAAAGAGATGCTCGTTTATCGAGATCTGTTGGTATATTAATGTGTCCCAATGCTGGCATTATGATTAGCATTAAACTGTAACATCACCACATGTATTATAACATATTGATATATACACAATTTAATTCAAAAATTAAATTAATTTAATTTAAAATTAAATAATCGTTTAATTAAAAATATAAATTTTAATGTATAATTTAATATACATAAATAAGCACAATGAGCACAATATAATATTTATCAAGATTCCTCTATCAAAATAAATGTAATTTATATTTAGGAAATTTCTTTTAATAAGCATACCTATCTTGATGGGACAATGGTTTTCCTTCAATAGCATTTAAAACACTTGGAACTAATTCTGCTTGTTTGTTCATTTCCATTCGAGGATATCCTAACTTTATATATATTATTGTAAAGTTCTGCAATAATACAAATATACATTATGCTTTCTCTTTTTTTCAATCCTGTAGAATATAACAATCAGCACATATCCAACATACAATCACAAATGAACTAGCAGCTGGATCTTGATATTGCAGGAGTAATGCCTCAACAGGCAGCTGCACTTGAGGTCTGCTCTTGATTCTCTTGTTTATATGAACCAACAATTCCATCACCTTTTTCCTAACGCCTTCCTGTCCGCTAGATAACTTGAGCAATACAGGAGGCAAAAATTTACAGACCGATGCTTGTAACTGCTCATCTGTTTCTGCGGAACCCAAGCGAAGAAATACCCGCTCAAGCAAAACTAAATAAATAAAACAATGCAAGAATTAATTAGCATAATATAATAATATAATAATAATAGTAACAGTAAAATTTCCTAAGTTATGCAATATGCGTTGTCAATTTTTTTTTATATAATTATAAAAAGAGAGATGTCAAAAAAAATATATATATGCCCATAAAATCTATCGATTCGCATTATGATTTCAACAATGTAATCAAGTATCATCAAAATATATAAAGTTATATATCACGAAAAAATGCTGATATCATACGAGCTTGAATTGAAATAATAAATCGGACGAAGACATGGATATTGAGATTTGACAGCTGTGAGCACGTGGTGAAAACGTGCAGGGGAAAAAGAGAGAGAGAGAGAGAAATGTCAGATAAGGTAAAATTTCGCCTACGATTTTTCCCCAAAAAGATACGTTTGTAGAAAAGTTTTTCTCATAGCATGACAATCGAGTTTGTCTCCCGAGCATCGTAAAGTGCTCGGGAAACAGACATCCGGTCTCGCACCCGTCGACTTCCATGCCGAGTTCGACGGCTGACGCGACGTTTAATTTACGATCCGATCCGTAAAAAAATCGCGACGACGTTTCGCGATGATAATCGAATATTTCTGCCCGAGGAATACTTACTCAGCTCGTCCGTAGCTGCCATTTTGAAAAGGACTGTAAAGAGACAGCGAACGCGCTGTTCGAATGACAAGAATAATTGTCCGTGATATCGCGCTTAATTAGCGGCTTAGTCGCTAGATTAAAAATTCCACCGTTTAAATCGTCCAACGCGCCTTTTAATCGTCGACGTAATTACGCGTGTCGATCGTCGGTTCAACAACGATGCACGTTATATACGTATCGCACCCTTCGTCGCGACTCGAACGTCGTTTTACGTGAGGGCGCTAAATTTCAGTCCGATTGAGGTTAGGAAGGAAGTGTTGACACGCGATTTACATTTGGGATTTTTATAATATATGAAGGAGAAACTCCAATTTCTAATAAAGAAGATTAAAAATGTGGAAAATCGTTGGAATCGTATGACGTTTCCGATAAATGACATTTATTATTATTGTTTAGATATGAAGTCTTCGGAAAGGACACAATTTTCGATCGGTTTTACTAAAATGTACGTATATTAATTCAGATGTAAATAAACATTATTAATGATAGATATAAATAAACAGTATTAAAAAATTTTTCTACGAGCCATGAATTATGCTCAGATTTATTCGCGTCAAACAACCGCGTTGAGGTTAGAATCTCTGTCGCCGATTGCAAAAGTGACAGAAAGCCGACGACTCGTGCCGTCATGCGCAGATTTACATGGCGCGGTTTACAAATTTTTTTTTCTTTTTTTTTTTTTCAGAAAGCTTGAATCATCTCCGAATTTAAGGAAATTTCTATGTCAATTTTCTTATCAATGGCTTTTTATTTATTATTATCATCTTCATCTTTTATATAGGGTGTTCCAGGTCAAGACAATGAATTTCAGGGTCTTATAAAAAATTGAATTTAAAATAAAAAAAGTTCCAATAAACATATAACATCTGGAAATACTTTGCTTTTAAAAATCAAAAAAGGAATTTCTACGTGATAAGACTAATTTTAAACTTTTCCGCCAAGATTAGGATCTCCTTGGTCGCGTTCGAAAATTTACTCGTCGAAGTAGAGTAACTTTTGACGGATCAATCAAAACAAAAGATTTCTTTCTTCTAATTGGTCAATCAGATGTTATTCCACCTATCGTGAATTTTTGAACGCACTCGTGAAATTTTCCTCGAACCAAAAGTGCGTTTTTTCATACTGAAAATCTATAATAAAAGAAGCTATTAAAAAAAAATTAAGCGGGATCATATGTCACATCTGTCATATTTAGAAGAGTGCTATTTTTTTCGCGATATCCTCTTTAGTTACGTCACAATTAATCGCGCGTATCACAATGAACTTATTTTAAAAGTGTGTTTTGTTAATTCGAAGTTCGCCGAGATTGCCGTCATATCTGCGCCTGGCCATGCGTGTTTGTTGACCTTCACAGCGCCGTCCTTAATAAAACAGAGGTCAACTTGTGTGCCGAGCTTTTCCTACCGATCTTTCGAATGAGAACGCATGTGTGCTACACGATCATTTTTACATTCTACCACCGATATTTTTATAGGTAAGAAATTTTCAAATAACGTATAACAACATATAATACATTAAATATCTCCTATATATATTTATATATTTATTAAATTTTAATTACAGTTGTAACTGAAATTCGCTTAATGTGCTTGTCGTTTGTCAGTTTGTCTTTTAATGTCCATATTTGTATTTGTAATGTGTGTTACTTATTTCACAATGTGCACGAATGATAACTTATATCTAATTTTTTAATCATTTAGTAATCTATTTCTATCATATTATATTTTATAATATTGTGTGTTTATTTCTTACATATTTATCTTTATAAAATTACATTTATGTGAAATTATGTAGCTTGTTGATATCTTTCTGTTATTACTTGTCTTATTGTTAAATTGTGACTACTAAACTTCATCCTAGGTTTTCATCACACAAATGAATTTATATATATTATATATAATTATATATATTTATATATTAATTTATATAATTTATCTATGAACTAATACGCATGATACATAGAATAGTGATGTATGTTGCATAATTATCTTAGTGTCATGTCTTTTACAAAGTATGTATCTGTCATTTATGTAAATTAAAATATGTTAATAAAGATTATTAATCCAGTACTATATTTGTATGTTTATAACTCTTTATATGTTAATATATATACATATATATATATTGTATATA
>JBCEZX010000008.1:5671102-5702400 GCA_039654345.1 Cataglyphis cursor | reverse complement strand
ATATACATACATATATATATATTGTATATAGATGGTAAGATCATTCTAATTTTCTTTACTTTGTTATATATAGTCCAATTAGTATATGAAATTTATTATAAATTTTATAAAAAATGCAACTTTTACAAGTATTTTTGAAGTTATTAATATTTGAAAAATCTTTTATTTTAACTATTTATATATTTTATTTATAGTTTATATATAATAAATACAATATCTCTCTTTGCTAGTTTTTATTATATGTATCTGTTATAGGTAGCACACATAAAGAGTTTAACGCACACTGTAATAAAATGTGGGCAAATGTTGAGATATTATTTTCTTAATAAATTTTTTACATCAGTCAATTAAATGCAATTAAATTTATGCCTTATTCGCTTTGACAATGGCTTCGAAAATAAAACGCTTCTTTAACAATATAAGAAGAATACTCGTAAGGATTTATAGATACTTTCTGCGTTATATCCGTACATGGAAGATTGTAGGATCAAAAAATGTAAGTTTTGCAGGAAATATATACATTTAAATAATATATAAAATTGTGAAATAAGATGTATTCTTAACTAAAAGTTCCAGCAATACAATTGTTTGAGAGTGATAGATTGTCTTGTACTCACCTAGATTTATTAGAATTAACAGAAGCAAGTCTTATGGCAGGAAGCAGTTGTCACATTACTATTGTATTGTAATCCTAGTATATGTAGGGTAAGAGAATAGCTGCAGCTTTTATATATGCTCGCATAGCAGAACACTGTAACGTAATATTATGCACGCTTGCTAACTGCTTTATGCCAATAACTTATATATTAAGGCTTATATTCCTTCTCCTAAGTACATATTCATTTTCTACATTTGAGATGTAAGTATAATCTCTAAGATCCCTTGACGAATCTTGTCCTTGGTAAAAACTATTGTTTCTCGAACTTTCCTCTTATGAACTCTGTATTATCAAATTGTTTAATTATATTTTTACATCGTATATATATATATATATATATATATATATATATATATATCTTTTCCAAATTTTTTTCACATTTAAAAAATGATTTGGAAAGAATAATAAAAATACTATAAATATGATAAACTAATATTAAATAAATTAATAAACTCTAGCAAAATTATATTTGATTACGTAAGAATTATATTGCAATCTGAGATAAAATAAAAGCGACATTTTCTCTGTGTATCTAATAAAAATTTTATTTATTATTACAGATAATAACTAAAGATATGCAAGAAGTCGACGGTCTATCGCTACAGCCTACAACCGAAAATGAACAAATAAGAATCTTAACTGTGAATAAAGGAGAACATCTGGATGGGATCTTATACAGATTGAAGAAAGGTTTTAAAGAAATTTTTTTTTTTTTAATACATATTTTTTCAGCTGTATTTCGATATTTCTCTCTATTATTATGCTTTTATCTTAAATAACATTATCTTAAATAACATTTCTTATACAGGATGGAAAGTTGAATTTAGACTTGGGGCTTCCCTTCTTGGGAAAAGACTTGATGTTTTTATAAATCATCCATTATCGAATGATGGAAAATTTGAGAGGCATACTTACTATCAATTGCAATGGGTTGACGAATCAGCTAGTATACATTTAACTTTGTCTGGTTCATTCCACTATTATGTCAGTGATCAGTAAGTATTAAATATTATGAATAGCTGTTTATGTATTACGCGATTTAATTTCTTAATAACAAGATTTAATTAATTTTGCAGAGTCAGGGAGCATACCAAACCTGTTGCATCTGGGTATTTACTTGTGGATCCTGAACTGAAAATAGGTGAAGATGAGAAGATATTACCTTTGGATTGTATCCAAGTTCAAACAGTTTTGGCAAAGTGTTTAGGACCTTTCTCTACATGGGAAGATAAATTATTGGTGACCCGAAATTCTGGATATAATATGATCCATTTTACTCCAATACAGGTAATGTTAGCAGAATTAATATATAATATATAAAAAATAAAATGTTTGTAATAAACACGAGCTTGACACATTTTAGGAATTGGGACATTCTAAATCGTCGTACAGTCTGAAGGATCAGATGAAACTCAATCCTATTTTTAATGAAAACGATCAGATAATTACTTATCATGATATCGAGCGATTTGTAAACAAAATGCGAACTGAATGGCAGGTAAATTATTATTTTCAAGAATATCCTTATCAGGAAACAAAACGCATATTTCTCTAATATATCCAAATATATTTTCTTCAATTATTTTACACTTTACAGATGTTAAGTATATGTGATATTGTTCTGAATCATACCGCAAACGAGAGTCCATTTCTACTTTCTCATCCAGAATGCACGTACAATTGCATTAATAGTCCTCATTTACGTCCGGCATATATTTTGGATGCAGCATTGTTTGAATTAACAATACAAGTGGCTGCTGGAGAATGGGAATTTAAAGGTATTCCTACCGTGGTCGACACTGAAGATCACTTGAATGTAAGCTGCAAATTATTTCACGCATTAATGTTATTACAATATAATCGAATTTTCGTTCTTTATACTTTAGACGGTTTCACTTCATTTTCTACATGCACTTTGTTTTTAGGCGATTCGTCACGCTCTCCACACATATTTCTTGCCGCTTATAAAGATACACGAGATGTACATCGTTGATATTAATGAAATTATCTCGGAATTCTTGAACCTGGCCCGCAATGAAATGCCACAAGATGTGAATAATACGAAGGCTGAAAACATTTCGATAATTCAAGATCCCAATTTTCGCAGATTGAAATCATACATAAATATGCAACTTGCTTTGAAAAAGTATAATACATACAGGTAAAATATACAAGATGAGATAATGGTTAAATTAATTTGATTACATACTTTTGCACAGACCTTTTTATATACATTTTTTTTATTTTATATAGAGCTGATTGTTTTGATGAGGAGACTCGTTTGAAACGGTGTGCAGAAGACTTGAAGAATAAATTACAAGAACTCAACGAAGCTATTAGCAACAATGTACAAAACCATCTAAATGCTGCTGTTGAAAATGTTATTGCTGGTATAAGATACTTTAGAGTACAATGTGATGGCCCAAGAATTAAGGAAATTAGCGAAAAAAATCCTCTTGTTCCTAGGTATAATTTTACTTGTATATCAAATATTATAAAGTCTTGTAAAGTCATTTGTATGTATATTTCTTGATATGATAAATTTATATTCTATAGATATTTCACTGATTATGGAGCACCTGCATCTTTGTCAGAAAGAGAAGATATCATGTATTCAGATAATGGATGTTATCTTATGGCTCACAATGGTTGGGTCATGAATAGTGATCCTTTGAAGAATTTTGCAGAACCTGATTCTAACGTCTACATTCGAAGAGAACTTATTGCTTGGGGAGATAGTGTGAAACTCAGGTAAAAATATCTGTGTTAAATATTTTTCTAGTTTTCTCAATATATCATTAGTGGAAAGTTTAATATATAATTTACAATTTCCATCATCACACAATTAATATAACTATTACAGATATGGGAATAAACCAAAGGATTGTCCATTCTTGTGGCAACATATGACAGCTTATGTAGAACAAACGGCGCAGATATTCGATGGTATTCGGTTGGACAATTGTCATTCCACACCGATCCCTGTCGCTGAAGTATGTCGTAATTCTATTGCAATTTTGATACTAGAAGGTTTACTAAATAATACGATTTTCTTTACAGTATATGCTTGATGCTGCGCGACGTATCCGTCCAGATCTCTATGTTGTCGCAGAATTGTTCACCAATTCCGATCAAAAAGACAACATCTTTGTAAATCGTCTTGGAATTACTTCTTTAATCAGAGGTTGTCATTTATTTATATAACATAAATTTAATCCACATGCTAATATTACATTCCACATAAGACAGCTAAGCATTGTAAACAGACTATTCTTCAGAATGAAAGCAAAAATATCTGGCAATCTTTACATGTCAAAAGTCAAAATATTAATCTTTCTAAACTTTTCCATATTTTTAAAAAATTAATTATTTAATTACTAAATATACTATAAGTGTCGTAAAATTAGAAAATACATTAGAAACTTTAAATTGTAGAAGCTATGTCAGCATGGGATAGCCATGAAGAAGGAAGATTGGTATATCGATATGGAGGAGAACCAGTTGGAGCATTTCTGCAGCCACGAAAACGGCCGTTGGTGCCGAGTATAGCTCACGCTATGTTCCTAGACGTGACTCACGACAATCCTAGTCCGGTGCAGAAACGAAGTATTTTTGATTTACTCCCTAGCGCTGCTCTTGTATCGATGGCGTGCTGTGCCAGTGGCAGTAATCGCGGTTACGATGAATTAGTGCCCCATCATGTAAGTTGGTAGAATAAACTTCAATGTTTGCACAAATTTTTATCATTAAATCTTGTTGATATGTACAAAAATTTATAACGAAATTCTTTTTTTTTTTTTTCCAGATACACGTAGTCGATGAAGAAAGACAATATACTTCTTGGTTGGATAATGACGATCTAGAGAATGATATGTGTATTAATTCAAAAACCGGCATAATTGAAGCCAAAAAGGCATTAAACGATCTACATTATATGCTCGGTCAAGAAAAATTTTCACAGGTATAAATTATTTGTATTGATGTATATGTGCAGCAAAGAGTTAATTTGGCTACTAATAATAAATTTACTTTCATAGGTATTTGTTGATCAAATGGACAGTGATATAGTAGCGGTAACGAGACATTCGCCGACTAGTCATGAGAGTGTAGTTTTGGTCGCGTTCACGGCATTTTCACATCCGGATTCGAATGCTCATGATCTGAGAAGACACGTAAGACCTTTGATAGTGGAGGGTGTGGTGGAGGAAATTATTTTAGAAGCATCACTGTCACATGTAGATACCAAGTAAGTGGCAGATTTTATTTTTAAGAGAAAAATCTAAAAAGTTCATTATTAAAAAAAAGTCCATTAATCTATATAAATATTACTTTATATACAGAAATGGAAAATCACCTTTCTGTTTACCACAAAAATATACAAAAAATGCAAATTTTATAAACGGATTATGCGAATATACGTTAAACCTCAAACAGCACATACAATGCTGCGACTCTACGATAATCGAGAAGGTCGATTCCGGCGATCCTAAGAATACCCAACTCAATTTTGTAAACTTTCAACCTGGTTCTGTTATAGCTATACGGTATAAAATTTTCTTTAAAATATACCGAATCTAGCGCTAAATAATAACTATACTAACTTGTAACAAATTTAATTTTACAGAGTGGCGCTTCACGCAAATATAAAACCTGCTTTAATAAAGCTTCAAAATACTATTTTGCAAATCACTTCCAACGAGAAATCAGATTTACATAATATAATTTCTTGTATGGATTTCTCAGATTTGAATAAAGTTTTATATAGATGCGATCAGGAAGAACGAGAGGAAACAAATGGTAGATTTGGAGTATATAATGTACCAGGATATGGATGTTTAGTATATGCTGGACTGCAAGGTATTATGAAAACATAAATACTTTACATTTTTATAATACTAAGATTTACACAATTTTAGCACATGTATTGTACTCATATTAACGAATAACCATTTTCAAAATCAGGTATTGTATCCTTACTGGCTGATATTCGTCCGAATAACGATCTAGGACATCCTCTATGTGCCAATGTTAGACAGGGTAACTGGTTGATAGGTAATACAACAGAAACTGTTTTTGATAAATAGCTCTACATAGTGATGACATGACCATGTAATGAAAAATGTTTGAAAAATTGACAGATTATGTGTGGCAACGTCTGAAAGAAGATGATGGTACTAAACCTCTTGGAATATGGCTTGAGCAAGCGTTGGAACCATTTAAATTAATTCCGAGATATTTGGTGCCGAGTTATTTTGATGTTATAATCGTGAATATTTATATGACTCTTTTAGATCATTGCTACGATCTAATGTCAAAGTAAGTATAGATCTAAATATTTTAGAGATCGACTCGTTAAAATAAATTTATAAATTCTCCATTTTTTTATGTGTGTAAAAATAAAAATTGAAAGAATATTAATCACGTATTTTATATTATCTGCTACTAATTAAAATATATTATTCCAGCTTTGTAAAGGATGGAATTACGTTCGTTAAATTATTGAGCTTGGTCTCGATACAAGTGGGCGGCGTAGTAAGATCGTCACAATTGCCAGATTTGTCGCCGAATCTCAATCAGCCTAAGCCAAAGACCAAAATCTGCGACGGAGAAACTAAGCAGATGTGTTTAACGTTGTCAGCAGGCTTGCCACATTTCACGACAGGTTACATGAGAAATTGGGGTAGAGATACCTTCATCGCCCTGAGAGGATTGTTACTTCTAACGGGCAGGCATGTCGAAGCGAGATTCATAATTCTCGGATTTGCCGGAACTTTACGACACGGCCTAATACCAAATTTACTCGATAAAGGAAGCAATGCAAGGTATATTTGTCTTCAAGGAATATATTCAGCTGTTTTAAAACAGTACATTAGGAAACTTGATTCGAACTTTATCTTTTGATTTTATTCTATAATAGATACAATTGCCGTGACGCAGTATGGTGGTGGCTCTACACCATAAAATGTTACACAGAAGAAGTTCCAGATGGTTTGAACATCCTATCCGACAAAGTCTCAAGATTATTCCCGACTGATGATTCACCAGCTTTACCTGCGGGAGAGTGTGTAAGTCGATATTTAAAAGCAATTATTTTACAATTTCAACATTTTATTAAGATTGCATGTCACGTAATTTGTAAAAACAATTTCAGGATCAACCGTTGCACGAAGTAATCCAAGAAGCTCTCACGGTACACTTTCAAGGTCTTTGCTTCCGGGAAAGAAACGCTGGGAAACAAATCGACGAGCATATGACGGATCGCGGGTTCAACAATCAAATCGGAGTTCATCCTGACACAGGTTTCGTTTTTGGCGGGAACGACGCCAATTGCGGCACCTGGATGGACAAGATGGGCTCTTCCGAGAAAGCCGGTAACAAAGGCAAGCCGGCAACTCCCAGAGACGGTTCCGCCGTGGAGTTGGTCGGATTGAGCAAGTGCGTCCTCACTTTTCTGGCCGAATTGTACAAGCAGAATCTTTTCCCGTACGGCAGCGTTCAGCGTAAAAGTCGCGACGGTAAGAATATCAAAAATATTGTATAATCTTCATTGTATAATTATTGTAATCAACGACACATTATCTCTGATTATAACTATCACATGAATCGCACAGGAAAAATAATAACTTGGAGTTACAAGCAATGGGCTGATAAAATTCAGGCAAACTTTGAAAAATACTTTTACGTGAACGAGATCCCGACGCAGGGTGAGTTGAGACCTGATTTGATTCATCGACGAGGTATATTCAAGGATAGTCATGGTGCGACGCAAGAATGGGCGGATTATCAGTTGCGACCCAACTTCCCTATCGCTATGATTGTCGTTAGTATTACAATATTTTATTACAAATCTTCCTGTAAAAGGATAAGTGTAGTGTTTTCTATATAAAAAATTCAGTATAATAGCTATAATTATATTTATAATGCCTGCTTAAATAGGCTCCGGAATTGTTTGATCCTAATCACGCTTGGATCGCATTGAAGAAAGCAGAAGAGATACTATTAGGTCCGTTGGGAATGAAGACCTTGGATCCTGCGGATTGGGCGTACAATGGTTATTACGATAATTCCAACGATAGTACCGATACCAAAGTAGCGCACGGATGGAATTATCATCAGGGGCCCGTGGGTATTCTCACAATCATAATCGCAAATTTCTCTACATACACATAAAGAAACAATTGAAACAAGTAAAAAATTGTGCAAATTAAAAACTTGCATATGGCTTCCTCCTCATAATTTTATTTCCTTTTTTTTATAATATGGATAATCGTTACAAATCGGAATGATATCAGTTTTCGAGACTCTAAAATAGTTTTCACAAACATAGTTTGAACAAACATTTATTAAAAAATTTCATAAAAAATGAACCGTTTTAACAATTCTAATCAAATTCAATATCAACCATGTTTTAATGATACTTTATTAATGTAAAAATATTTAGCCCGATATCTCAAAATTTGATGAAGTTAGAGCAGTCAAATCTTTTTTTTTAGAAAAAGTCAAAATTTTATAAAAAATGAACTTTTTCATCAATTCTCATTAAAATTAATACCAACCATTCTTTAATGCTAGTCTATTAATGTAAAAATATTTAGCCTGATATCTCAAAATTTGTGGAAGTTACAGCATGCACATACATTTATTGAAAAATTCAAAATTTCATAAAAAATAAACCCTTTTACTAATTTTCATCAAATTCAATACCAACCATCCTTTAATGATATTCTATTCATATAAAAAAATTTTCAAAATTTGCGAAAGTTAGAACAACAGTATCTTTTTTTAAAGAATTTAAAATTTTATAAAAAATAAACGCTTTTATCGATCCTAGCCAAGTACAATATCAACCAACCTTGAATGATACTTTATTCATATAAAACATATTTTTTATTTATATAAAAAATTTAAGCTCATTATCTTAAAATTTACGGCAGATAATCGAACCACGTCCTCTGGTGCACATACAAACATACATACACACATACTCGACATTCTGTAAAAATATGTTTTTTTTGACGTTTTAGAACATTCTAAACACATTGTCATTAAAATTAGAAAAAAAAATTTCCACAAAAACAAAGCTTCCTCTATGAGGAAGCAAAAATGAATTTATTCCTCTTGCGTATAAAATATATATTTCTAATTTGATGTTTTTTTTAGGAATGGGTCTGGCCAATGGGATATTTTCTGCGAGCACGTTTGCATTTTGCATCATTAATCGGCGAAAAGGACGAGTTACGTCGTACGGTCGAATCGACGGAAGCTATCATTTCACGACATTTTATTGAAGCGTCTACTACTCATTGGAGAGGCCTGCCCGAGCTCACCAACAAGGATGGAAGTTATTGTAAGGATAGCTGTCGTACTCAAGCATGGAGTGCCTCGGGTATAATAGAGGTTTGTATTTACAGTAGTTAAGTTATTTCTTATTAATTGATGTAATCACGAACACGCATCATTACTCGAAAGCATTATTTGTGTAATACGTCATAATTTTTTTATATCTGTCTGTCCAAATCCAGGTTCTCTATGACTTGCAGAAGATTAAACGGGAATTAGGATCTGAGGAAATGAAATCCGAGAATTGATATCACTTTGCGTGTGTTCACCACCGCCAATTAGACTTAGAGCAATTAAAACTAGAACAATTAAAATATAAGAGTAGCACTTTGAGCAAAGCGGATGACATGAATTTACGCTTTCCTACTGAAGCAATAGCGACACCGCGCACATCGGAAACACACGCATGTCGTATCGATACACACATAGATGTAACAGATGCACATATTGTAGACACTACTGATATCATATCTGCAAGAAACGAAATATGTTCCGAGATTGAATGGAAAGCAAAGAATTACAATCGACAATATGCAACGATGGGAAATGACGAGGGAAAGAATGAAGCTCGAACGGATGTTCGAGCCTTGTCGCATGTTTACGAAAAAATTAGAGAGCCTAAGGAGCCATATAGTAGTTCGCACAAGTACGACATTCAGGATTACTATGAGAAGTATAGTCCCAGCACGATGAACGCTTCGATAGATACACTATATCTTCCGCAGCATCAAATCTGCGAGGAATGCGCGAGAATGAAATACAGTCCGGTGTATACTGATCGTTTAATATACACAAAGGAATCGTTGTTCGCCATAGAGGTGGTTCTGTGTCAACGCGATGACGTCTCGTGCTTCGCATATCGCGACCCGCGAGAGGATCCAGCCGAAGATAATCTCCGTTTGCAATACGATCGAAATCTGCAGGATTACATGCTGATCTACAATTACGTGAAAACCAATGCCGCTGGTATATTTTACTCTCATTGCTGGCCTCGAGATGTCTTCGATCTGAGATCGCTATTGAAGCCGCATATTTACGTTTTAAATTATTCTTGCCGGGACATTATCGTAAATACCCAACTATATCATCGCCATGTGAATAACCATTATGTAAGAATATCGAAAGTCGGCTGCGCATCCATGACATTTTATCGCGACAGTAATATTATTATAAGCTGTACGAGACGCAGTTATATTAACAACGATTTGCAAAACTCGCCAACCTATCCGATGCACGAATCAAACGACAACGAATATCGACGGAATAGATCAAGTTTATTGTTATTGGAACCATTATTGCTAACGCCCGAATTGGCAAGTTCCGGTTATAAAAAAAATACTGAAAATAGAGATTCGGAATGCGTAAGGATTGTCAGAATATTAATAGCCTATGCATTATCATTTCTTATTCTCGTGAGCATTACATTTTACATTGTTTATTTTACTTAGTTGTTGCTCGGTTGTTTGATAAATATATTGAAATTATGAGGTAACTTAATCACACATTGCATTGTGTGCATTAAATGCTACACTATATTATACATTTATTGTCATTAATTTTACATTTATATCTCGAAACGGAATCGCTAAAATATTTACAGAAACGAAGAAACTCGCATAACAGTCCATATTTTGTCATTAAATATATGTATATATATTTTAAATGTGTTTGTTAAATATGCTATCAATTTTTACATAATCATAATTTATTAATGAATCTTTAATGACAAGAAAATGTGTATTCTATAATATACAAATTATTAACTATACTATACTTAACAATTAAATTTGCTAACTATGAACGAAAATGAAAACTATAAACTGTCTTTGTGTCTATCGAATCATATATGTGACAGATATGCATTATACAAATTTTAACTCGTACATAAATTCCTACATTTATAATTTATCGTTTCTAATCGTTTGTAATTTATCGTTCCTAATTGTTCCTAATAATTTATCATATTTTATATATGTCTTCCAAATCGACAGGCAGAGCGGTGTTTGTCACTTTAAATAACTTTATTAAGATTGTAAAATAATCGACATGTGTTCAAATTAATTAAAAAAAAAAAAAATCGAAAATTTAGCTTTTTTGGTATAATGCCTCTTATTTGTGAGATACTCATTGATATATAGCAGATTTATACACGTAAATAGAAAAGTTTATACAGTTTAGTACATGTATAAGGAAAAATAAAAAAATAGAAAGAGGATATTTATTAAGGTACTTTTCGAAATTCTCAGGTAAAGATTAATCTCATGGATTAAAGTTGTAGGTGGTATATGTGTAATGTATTTGGATATATTATATTATAAATACAGGGGGGGAGGGAAAGAGATATATAATATGAAGAATGATATGTAATAAATAAAGTATAATCTATAATAAAATGACGAAAATTCTAGCTGACATTAAAAGTTTTATTACTGTATTCATCGAAACGCGTTTATAAGATATAAAGTGCCGAAATATTTGACTTTGTAAGTTACTCAAGGCGCATATTTTTACTGAAGTATTTTATTATTGTTACATATACTAATTTGTTCTTATTAAATTTTCCTATCGTTATATCTAGCTTAACTTTTCTCTTTTATGCCATTTCTGATAATCCTCTGTTTAAAACTTCTTAATCTGAATTATTTAGATATATACTATAAAATAAATGAAACAAATAAAATACAAATAAAAGTTTTCAAGTATATAAAGCAAAGGATTAAGTCATTGTATGTTCAAGCTGTCATATTTTTATATAAATCATAGAACGAAAGTTGAAAATGTCAAGATTATGGTATCAAGAAAAAGATTAATAGATGTGTATAGATATTAAATTGTGTATAAATTATTAAAAAGATATTTAGATTATTGACAAAAAATTAGGTATTAATAATTGCTTCAGATATAGATGATTAAAAAAATGTATATAAATTATTTATTAGCTTTGACATAAAACAAACTATACAAAACTTAAAGAGATAATTAAGAGACAAAAATATATTTATTCTCTAATAAACGTAATAAATATACATATTAGTACTAAATCGGAATATTATTTATCGCATTCGCAAATTCTATTCGTCGTAATCGTGTTAGTTTTTTGTGAAAAAAAAAAAAAAAACCTTTCTGTTTCAGCATCTGCGCGCGCGTGATTTTTCTTAATTTCCTTGTTCATACGTGTATAATAAGTTATATGAATTATTTTATAATGATATAATTTTAATTTTTTAATTTGTGCTGCTATTTAAGATTCAAAATGTTACAGGCACGTAAAATCTCTAAATATTTTTACGCCCCGTTTAATAAGATTCATTCTTGTGCTATTATGTAATTCAATATTTTTATGATTTATCGTATCAACAAATCCTCGCGTCGCTCGGTATAAATGTCGTGTAAATCTCTAAAAGCCAATTTACATATGATTTTTGCATCTGAGCTGCATCTACGAAACCGCTAGCTTTTAAATATCATCGAACAATCCTCTGGGTGGAGGACCCACGCGACTTGTACTCGTGGGGAATGCCATCGTGTTACTCGGATCGTATGAATCATTGTCACCTTGATTTTCCCCATCGTAACGATTATTCGCACCGTAACTCTCCCCGCCAAATGTCATACCGATGTAATAATCCGCAGGATCGAAATCGTGCAACAGACCCGCTCTTGCCGATTCAATCGATTCATCTCTTTTTAACGGCCGTACTGTAAAAAGATTTAATTATTAATAATAATACATTATCTATACAATATGTATAATTTACATCATATATAACATACTACTTACACATACCAGTATCTGTGCTCTGTCGGGATGTTCTGTAACGCGACCCTGAACCCACTGAAATATTGAATCTCTCTTGCAATTCGCGTCGTCTGTATATAGAATCTTCCGCTCTTTGTCGTTTGCGTCTCTCTAGAGTCATAAGAAAGTGTCACTTCCTGTTCTATCATAGAAAATTATAAGCATATTTATAAAAAATATTTTCTTTATTTATTGATACCTCTTTTTATAAGTTCTCTTCCTTCATCTACGAGATCCGTCGTGAATTCATCATCGTCGAGGAATTGTTGAAAACCTAGCATAGAAAGCAGTCTACTACCTATGCTAAAGTATGTCGCTAAGCAGAATGCCAGAATCGCCATAGGAAAATACACGTTAAATCCATCGGATATTATAGAGATGACATCCATATGACCCATCACCTGAGAAAAAAGGAAGAAATGATATGATACATAAAGAAATTCTACAGATTACTTAAACAATATTACCTGTGTATAGTGTGTTTCCAGAATATGAGTCTTGATTATATGAGAATCCATATGAATAAGTCCCAGGAAATTAAGACACATGGGCGGGGTTAAGCGACACAGCATCATACCACTGAATATCAGACTATACTCGTTTGTTTGATGGTGAGGTGCCAAGTAATAGAGATTCAACACTCGAATCTTTAAGACGGTAGAATAAGCGCAGTAGCAGAGATATGCGATAATCAATGTGGATAGTACCTGAAAATTGAATATAAACACAATAATAAATGACAATATATGTATGTGAAATATTAAGTACAAATTATTTTACCTCTATAGTAAAATAATCGTAGTTTCTTTTTGCTAAATTCAGAAACTGAGCAAATAACGACAACACAGGAGACTTGTTGAAGAACGTTACTTCTGACCATACGACAGCTACTGACAAGCAACCAGCGCAAATAGCAGCTACCTTCAAGACATAATCCTTCATGATACATTTCCAGTACCATTCTGAAAAGTAAATTGCAAAATCATGAAATCAAAAATTGCAAACTATATTAAATTACAAAAAAAAAAAACAATGATGTTATACTTACCAACAATAGGATTGTAAATAATACGAAACGGAAGCGAGCGATGTGTAGGAAAAGACTGCTTAAATCTTCTATCATGACTCACTTGATTTTTCGCAACATCTTCCAAATCAAAGATCTTGTCCACTAAGATACCCCATTGAGTCTCTATACGTTGTAAAGTCTGCAATGCTTTTATAGTCTAAAACAAATAACATTAGCAATATGTTAGAAATATAAATGTGTCGTGATATTATAACATATATTTGCTGCGATACAAACCTGTCTATGTAGCCGAATTAAAGATTTTTCAGTGGGTGTATCTGTTGGAGTATCATCTGGCAATTGTCTTCTATTCATTCTATCCTTCAATTCTGCGGGTATCTTTTGAAAAATTGTTTCCAAGTTACAATGGAACGGATGACCAGGTCCAATAGATATTGTTGCAATTTGTAGTGACTAAAATGGCATTTTTTTATTTATTAAACGACATTTATTACACTTTGCAGAATTCTCATATTACAAATGCATTTTGTGAATAATATTATCTATACCTCAAGTATATCATCTACTGTTTCTTCCGCTTCGCATTTGTCTAAGCTTAATTTCGCTATCTTGAAATAGCTATAATTTAAAGTATATCCAGGTTTGCTGCTATTCCATAATCCTCGAGGTACCTCTACGAGGGCGTATCCAAGTAATAAAACCAATAAAAATAAGCCCCATGTGTTAGACGCAGATGATGCTATAGCTTTTAATTTTTGCCTGAAATAGCAAAAATATCATAATTTTTATTTTTGTACACTAAACATACACACACACACACACACATATACAGGGTGTTTCCTAATAAGTGAGAAGTATTGTAATGGTGAATTCAGAACACAAAAATAAGAAAAAAAGTAATATAAATATTATTTCATATTTTAAACTTTATACATACATTTGTCTATATTATAATATAAATATTGTTCATTTTAATACACTTATTATAAATTATTAAAACTTACCCATCAAGATCTAAGCCAGGCTTTAATGCAATGTATATTAAAAGTATGCCACATATAAACAAATAACTGCCATAATATATAGCATTATCTATTAAAGCAGATTTTAATTTTCCGCGTACGGTGAAATCTCCTGCTTTTATATAAGACTGCATCAATGGGAGTATCAACCATGTTAGGCATTGTGATGTCCAATAGACTATCCTCCACAGATTTGGAAATACATTATCCGGCACATTCGGCCAAGGTTCTTTACATGTGACAAATGGTACAGAGGTAGTATTATCAGCATTTTTAGTGTTGTTATGTATATTCTGCTCTACACACTGTCTGAATACAGTCTGCACAAATGAAATGTCGAATGAAACTTTACTATTTTACCTTTACATTTTCCAGAGAAAAGCTGTATTCCTCCAAAAAAAAAAAAAAAAAAAAAAAATTGTGCAATTTTGTGAGTGTATGTACTATATATATATTGAATTATATAATTACCGAAGAGACATCCAAAGGTAATATGAAGATTATTAATAGAGAAAAGTACCAAGCTATCAGTACAGAGATAGTGACTATAATGTGATGCCGAAACACGTTTCCATATTTGAAAAGCAAAGTTGCGGCCAGCAAAAATGCCGCTATGATCTCTGTCAGAAACGCACCGAGAACCATTTTGTCTCTTATCTTGACAGTGATATCTAATAAATCCTACAAGTTTTCAAACTATCACTGATATATTTATGCATTTATATCGGGACTGGTTTCTGCCTCTTGTGCTTCTCTGACTTTGATTTCTGCATCCCTTTGCATTTTCTCAAGTTTCTCTAAAGTGACCGATTTTAATGGAATCAATTTCGGTTTACAGAGTATATAATCCAACGTGTCCTCCTGATATAATAGACCTTGTCTTGGAAGGACTATGTCGCACTGTTCGACTTGATTGTCTGCGGACTCTGACATTTTTGGTCGATCCACGACGTCTCAGTGAATTGATAACATCTTCAATGTGATATCTGATAGCAGAGAAACATCATGACAAAATCTCAATCGTGCTAGTATAATTTTCCTTCAAAGAAAAAATAATTAAATAAAATGTAAAAGATAAAATAAATTTTATTTGAAGATATCATATTTTTATAAGGTGAAAAATGTACGATCAACTTTAATACACAAGGAAGAGTTATATATATTCAATCGAAACACCAAACTATATTTATTTCAACTGTGACAGAAAGACATCAAAAGAACAAGATACTAAAATGGAATTTAAGTTAACTGAGATATCAACATCCTTGTGCATATTTAATCTGGCGCAATTGATAAAATGCTTAATGATGCTTAGCAATTGTCGCTTGTTGAGGCTAATTTCCTTCTCGCGTTCTTATCGTCAAATAGCTCGAGGTATTATTCCGTTAGATAATAATATAAGACACGCACGTGACACTCGGGTCGCAGCTGGTTATCGAACTCGCGTGAATCCCTCTTGACAGATCCAGACAGACGGAGCAGACCTTTATGAAATCGTGAATCGCCATGGACTTGCATGGACTGCTGTCAAGTCGCACGAACGTCGCGAAGCAACAGTGCAGAAATTCAAAACTATAACAATCAGCAACGATTGTAGATAAATCGTTATCTACAGTTGTATAAGTTGTTAACAAGAGATAAGCTATTACACACAGAAATATATATATAATAATTGCTGGATGATGTAAAAAGAATGATAAACTATTTCGTTTACATTTTGATTGACGTTGTATTTTTTATATTCAAAGTAAAATTAATATATAAAATTGATTATTGTTAGAGGTAGGAGAAAACAAAAATTCTGAAAGTGCAAAAAATAAATTTTAAAAACACTTTTTTTGCTATAATAGAGAGAAAAATAAAAAATATATATATTTAAAAAAATAAAATATTAAAATATATTTTTAAAAAATAAAAAAAATTAAATATTAAAAAATATTAAAAAATATTGAAAAATAAAAAAATTAAATATTAAAAAATACTTAAAAAAATAAAAAGAATAAAATATATGTTGCATTTCAAAAATATTTTTAAGAAATTTAAAAAAAAAGATGTAAGATATAGTACATATATTGTATTTTTGGAATCTGAAAAATGTTAAACATTAAAATATTAAACATTAAAAGCATAGCAATTAACGGAATATTCCACGCAAAGAAATTGTCACAATCTCCCCTGATCTGTCATCTTGAGTGCATTAGTAATGGCGAGTTATGATGATAGAATATAAAGTGCAACTAAAAAAAAGAGTTATTGAAATAAAGTGACATAGATTTTGTGATTTTTTCGCTCGTAAATTCGCGTGAAACGTGTAAAGATTTAAAAATTTATCTCGCTCCTCTCGAAATGTTCACAGACGATTCGACTAAAGTATATATATGATGTATATTTGAAAATTTGATTATACGATCTAATAAAAGTAAGAGCGAAGAGTAACACTGATTCAGCGTTACTTATATAAGTGACGATACACAGAGCCGAGATGTGCTGACATTCCCCGTACATAAACAAAAAGTCATGGCTGGGTGAAGTAACGGATTGATAAGGGATTCTCTGGAAGTGACATCAGTCGTGTATTCATCGAATGAAAAAGAGCATTCTCTTTTTATATTTATTTGCCACTTCAATCCATATAATTATCTATGAATATTTTAATTTCTTATAAAATATATATATTCGCAAGAATTGTTAAAATTTATATTACATATATATTATTATTCAGTAGAAAAAATTTTTATTACAACATCTGAATTAATATTATAATAAAATTGAAATTCATCACGTTAAAATAAATAGAATAGTACATAATCTGTAAGATAAATTCTTATTTTTAAAATTTATACAAAACAATTGTCACTCGAAATATAAGTAAAAATATAAATATATATCTATAAATTTATACTTATATTTTAAATATAAATATAAATATTTTATAATATATAAAAAAATGCAGAAAAAAAGAGAGAAGAAACTATACATGATTTTGAATTAAAAAAGTAACTATTTTTTTTATTTAACGTAAAAGACTCGAATATAGATATCCTTATTTATAATTTTGAAATCTCTATCACATTTTGCCGAATTTTTATATATCATGATTTTTCAAATTTCAAATCGTTTACAAGCTGACGCGATTCAGCTTATCAGTGCGCTGACATGCGCTGTAATGTTGTAAAAAAATTCGAACATATATGTATACTATAAACAAATCTGAAGTATTTGATGAAATATATATACATAATCGCACATATATTTTAATAAATACATTGTACAATCTTCTAGTATTTTATCTTACATTATATTTTTGTGTATCTAACAATTATTTCTAAAATTTATATCGCCGTTCGTAAAGCGCACGCGCACGATGGACCACGTGACAGCAGTGGTTGCCAACCTACGAGACGAAAAATCCGTCGAAGCTACAATTACATCTCTCGCAAATCGCTTCTCTCTCCGACATTCGACTATACATTGGAAACTTTCCAACAAGAAATACACATAAGCACAGTGTCAAGTGATCGGCTGTCAAACAAAAAAATTTAAAGATTTTCAAAATTTCTCTATTTAATAACCCGTTGTGTCTACCTATGTTTTCTCGCTGAGAAGCTTCCATTCCAATTATTCCATCTCGCTTTTTACGTGCAAGAGAAATGTAAGAAGGTGTAACAGACTTCGAATCAAACTTCGAATCCGAGCGCGCGCGGCCGACCACGTGACACGTGACAGCTGTAGGCTGTAAGTGTGCCAATCTACGAGATGAAAAATCCGTCGATGCTACAATTACACCTCTCGCAGATCGCTTCTCTCCTTTCTCTCTCCGATGCTCACACATACATTGGGAGCTTTCAAGCAGGAAATACACATAAACACAATATCATATGATCAGCTGTCAAACGGAAAAATTTTAGGATCTCCAAAAATTCTCTATTTAATAGCCTACTATCTATCTGACGTGTTTTCTCGCTGAAAATAAGCTCCCATTCCAATCATTTCATCTCGCTTTTAAGTGCAAGAGAAATGTGTAAGAAGGTGCAACAGACTTCGAATCCGCGCGCGCGCACGTGACTCTTCCTGTCACCACCACCAGCACCATCACCACACCACCACCACCACCACCATCGTCGCAGCATCCCTCCATCCGAGCCGCCGCCGCGGCTTCAAAACCTGTCGGTCTGCATTCCAGTGCCGCCGCCGGTGAAGCCGCCAAGTCGGCCGCAGAGCGGCCTCGTCGTCAAGAGCGTCGTCCGTTCCTCGTTGTTTCTGCCGCGTCGTTCGGGCCGGCATTGCTCGGCATCGGCAACGCGTCGTGTCGTGCTCTCAGCGCGTTTGAGGGAGAAAAAAAAAAAAAAAAAAGGGGGCGAACGAACGTCGAACATGAAGTATAAGAACGCGAAAAGCGAGAGACGATAGATAGAAGAGGAAGCGAGGGGGGGACCCCGTGTGGTGACCGATCACAAAGGAACGCGCACGACGTAGAGCCGGGCCGCATCGCCCGGGATCGACCTTTTTTTTTTCTTTTTTTTTTTCCGTTTCGTTTCCCTCGCCTCGAGAAGAGCGAACGCCAACGTGCGACTTGTGTTGTTGTGCCCATTCCGAATTTTACGTTCGCGGAGGAATTACCACACGACGCGGTCCCTCTTCTTCTCGGCGTCGACTCGTGCTTGGCTCGGATCGAGAGGGAAAAAAAAGGGTAAGCGAGAAAAGGAAAAAAAAAAAATGCGTCTCGACCTGAGCGAGCGTGATCTCGGATCGTTATTTTATGTCCGATGTCCGATCCCGAGTCCAATGCACTCTTAATTCTCTTCACTTTTTTTTTTTTTTTTTTTTTTTTGCTATTTCCCGCCGTTCGAAATCCTCGCGTGAATGTCGTCCGATTGTATCGGGACGTTCGGAGAAACGGTACTCGATCATGATTCATATAAGAACTTGATCGATTGAATTATTGATCTTGATTATGTTCGAAAATTAGATCATGATTTGAGATTCTAGTCTTTTTAATTGAGCATTGTTTTACATTCTCTGCATTTAAAATAGTTACCTTCATCTATCTGTTTTCTTCGTTTAAAATGTTATAGTATGTACAAGAGAGAGAGAGAGAGAGAGAGAGAGAGAGAGAGAAGAAAGAAGAAAGAAGATAGGCACAATTAAAATAGACAGAATTAGATTACTTTAATAAATGAATGTGATCTCTTGTATATCTCTCAGATTCTTCCTCTGGATCTCTTTCTTAGAGATATAAAATACATATATAACATGTATAAAATGAGAAAGAATAGTTTAATTATAATTTGTCATTTAAATTTAATTAAAATTAAGTTTAATTAAAATCTGAAATTAATCAAAATAAACTAATAAAGCCTCTTATAAATATATCATCAAAGGCAATCAAAAGCTACCTAATTTGTACGTATATGTGTTATTATAATCAAATTACATTAATGTTTTAAGATGATAGATAATACAATCACAAAAAGCTGAATTTAGTGGTTTAATTAAAATTCTACGTCGAGATTTTCTTTTAAAAATTTATCATAATAGCTTGTCTTTTATATATTCTCGAAATTTATAATAAAATTTATATATATTTTCACGCTTTGGGAGAGTGAAGGAAGAAGGAAAGGAAGGAGGAAAAAAAAAACAGGTGCAAAAGGAATGCAGGTAGAGGAAGTGCGTGAAGGAAAAGATCCGACGAAACAAGTGTATTCGGACGTTGTGAGGCGAAAGGGGAATCAAGATATCATGCCAGAGGAGTGCAGGAAGAGTAAAAAGAAGACCTCTCATTCGTTATCGTCGCTTCACCAGCGTCCGCTCCTCGTAATCCCCGGCGTTCCTTTTTTAAATCTCACCTGTACGCGATCCAGATCTCCCGTCCTCACAGAGTGTGCGGTCGCATCGCCTTCATCGCCGATCCCTCAAATGCAAATTGTGAAACTATCATTCTATGATGGCATAGAAGCTAACAATAAATTCGAACGGACGAATTTTTTTTTTTTTTTTTTTATACGTACGCCAAGCGAGAAGTGCAATTCCATCCTCTGTTATCATTCTCGAGATAAAAGTGCGTAGTAAAATCAACATGTAACACTTTCAATTATCTGATATAAAGAAAAATATTTCGGTATTGAAAATTGTATAAGGCAGTTTATTCTCTGGAAAATAGGCCAAGTTAAAATTTAAGTGGCTTTGTGTTTTTTATTTATATGAATGAAAAACATTAGAAAACGCGTGCAATAAAAAAAATCTTATTTTAAGAAATGACACTAAAGAAATCTTTAAAATATTTTCTTTTTATCTGGAATTGTGGACAAAAATATGTGAAAGATCAGGTAATTTTTTTACAAGATTTGAGTAGACACCCTGTAGAGATAATTCATCTAAATCGACATAGATGAGAAGCTCTTCCAGCTTAGTTACAAATCTTAGGAGATACAAAATTGATAGATAATTTTTACGTTCTTGCTTAATGGCATTGTAATCAAAATGCATTTTTTCATTTATTTTTTAAATTTTCTTCCTCATTTTCAGAATCCCTTACCCGTTAACGAGCTGGAGAATTCGTCCTTTTGTTCTCATCGCAATCACACGATCCTCGATCCCATAAATGCATCACGAGAAAGACGATCCTTCGCTGGAATACTAATGACACACTGATAGTCATTTATGGTACGGCCACGCATTCCGCGTAGAACGAAAAGGAGTCTGTATTGTTGGATGGATTGAAACATTTTTGGCGGAAGAGTTCTTTTTTTCGTTACGAGGATTTTCAAAAGTTTTTCTTCTCGTGAGATAAGTGCCGGCGAGCGCACAGCTCCACTTTCTCCTTATCTCCTTTCATCTATGTTTTTTATAGTATAATAGCAGTATAATATTTGCAATACAATTACAGTATAATAACATCAAATTAAATATTCAAGTCAGTCTGTTCATATACTGATTAAAGATCTAAGTAAAAATTTGTATATTAATTCCGTAATATTTCTCTAAAGTATTATGTAAAGTAATTTGCATTATTTAGTATTTGAAGATTACATATCGGAGATTAATGTAAACTATTAAATTATTGTTAATTGTTATTGTGATAATTTAAATTGATTTCTATCACATTCTATATTTAAAATCTTTATTTCTAATCGCGTAAATCAAAATTTTGCAGCGATTTTATCAGACACGCCTATGTAACGCCGACGACGATTGAATCTTTAATACGAAAGCGCACATCGGGCAGATTAGGCTTCATTGCGGTGCTACGGATAACGCGTGTAAGCGCATTGGTCGCGCACGCACGCACGCGCGCATCCATGCATCAGATCGCATTCGTGCGTGCCCCAAGAGGGGACAACCACTGCTTTGGAATTCGGCTTCTTTATTTTTACGAGAAGTAATATCGGAGAGCCAGCCTCTCCTCGGAGCCCTTCTCACCTGTTACATACCACCGCCATTATGCTACCATTTAAACAGTAGTTAAGGAGTCTTCTCGTATGCATAAAACGCGCGACCAACTGCCACGCGCTAGTCGATAGTCTACACTGTGTACATTTAAAATATCCGCTCTTCTCTCATTACTGCCTTTTTCTTTCTCGCTCTTTCTCTCTTTTCGCTTCCTTATAGAGGAAGCTTTGTTTTCGAGAAATTTTTTTTTTTTCAATTTTCTATGCCAATGAGTTCAGAATGTTTTAATTTAAAACGTCAAAAAATCACATTTTTTAAATGTCCGTATATATATGTATATATAATCGAAAATTCAAACGTCTATAACTCAAGAACTGCTTGAGTTACAGCGCTGCAATTTGGTACATAAGTAAAAAAGTGCAACATTTTCATTTACTATTTTTATAAAAATTTATAATGGTTCGAATTTTAAGACGTTTTAATTTTTCAAAAAATGCATGTGCAAACTCTAACTTCCGCTTTTAAATTTCGAGATATTGGGCTAAATTTTTTAATATGAATAGAGTATCATTAAATGATATTGAATTTGGTATAAGAATTGATGAAAGGGTTTATTTTTTATTTTGAAATTTTAATTTTAAAACATGCTCTCTAAATTTTCTGTAACGGTAGCCGTATATAAAAATAAAAAAGCGTGCAAATTAGAAACTTGCATATTTTGCTTCTTTATCTTTTTATTCCACTCAAAAAGCTTCGTCTACGAGGAAGCCAAAATTGAAAAACCGTTTGCTCTGAGGAAAACTTTGTAAGTGAAATAAAATGATAAGGAAACAATGTGTTTTGAATCTGCATGATTTTCTCTTTTTTTTCTAATTGATTTATTTGAGATATAAATTCAGGATGCAGGCTCGCTTTCACTTAAAATTCTTGCTATCTTGCTTTCTAATATCTTTCTTCTTGATTCTCATTTACTTTATCGAACTCCTCTTACTTATCTAGATACACAGGCAAGCAGCGTGTAAGAAATGTACAATTTTAGAATGTTGGAATTGTCATTGTAACGCAAGAAAGTTGAATATTTAAAATTCCACTCGCATATCACAACACACACACACACATATATTTATATTTTTAGCTATATATCGGACCTGAAAAACTCTGTAAATGTTATAATTAATATGTTAATGATTCCTTCTTTTTCAATCGATATATTTAAAAGTTCGCGGATGGATATTTAATTGGTATAAAATCGGCAAAAATTAGTATTTGAGGCTTGTAAATTAATGTAAATTGAAAGGAGGAGATCTATTAACATATTAAACACTTATTATATTGTAATAATATTGATGTGTTTTTTTATATATTAACATTAAATATTCATTGATAAATTAATTTTAATCGCATTTCGGAGAATATTTGGAATAATACATTAATCATTTTATGTAGCTTGGCCGAGAACACGAGACGCGTTCTCGTTTTTTCAGGCTTTCTCGCTCTTGGGGAAAATATCGATAGTTTCACGCGTATTAAAACGACACGTGGGTGCGTGTGTACGATCAGTGTATGAATGGATATACATATGCCTACGCACCCCGTAGCATTGACTCAACGAGAAAGAATTATTATTATTATCGTCGCTGTTTGCGGACGCGCGAGTATATGGTTTTCTGATGGTCGCACGAGAGCGCAGATATCACGTGGGTGTAAAACGGTTCGCGCAATGAACGCAGCTTTCGACGCCGTATATGGATATTTTCTAGATGGCCACACGTCATCCAACAACTCACTTTTCTTGCTTTTATCCTTTGTAAAGACACTTATACTTGATCATTTATTATTTGTTTTTGTTATTATCGTAAAGTTTGCTCTTTCAACTGCGTATTTAAACTTATTCTCTTCTTTCCATCTTCCTTTCTAGAGTTTGCTAAATATGTATAGTAGCTTTTTTTAATATGAATATAAAAATATGAAAGGATTAATTTCATAATTTTTTTTTTATACTTGTACAATTTTTTAATATGTACACAGGGCGTAAAATTAAACCCACAAATTTTGAAGAGAAAGAGAAAATTTCAAAATAAACATTTTTTATTACTATTTTTCTCTCCAAAGTTTAGTTTTAATACTACATGGTATGAAATAGATGTTTGTGACTTAAACAATAAACAAACATATAAGTGGAAAAATCAAATTTTAATCTTGAATAAAAAATAATTATTATTATTATTTATTATTATTATTATTTATTATTTATTATTAATTATTAATAATAATTAATTAATATTCTATATTGATAAACATAAATCACATGCAACTTTTCAAGACACTAAAGATTTCTACTCTATTGAGAGTTTGAATATGATAGAAGACCAAAACAAAGCATCGCAAAAATATTATTAATAAAAAATATTTATTTTTAAATTTTTCTTTCAAAGTTTGTTTGGTCAATTTTTTTACATTCTATATATTTTTTACATTATATACAATCATATTGTGTATAATGGGTATAAAAAGTTTATAAGAAATGTACAATCATATTTTCATAGATATAATCTCTGTTTTCAGCTTTTGACTGACATATCATATATGTACATGAAATTAGTAATTACTATGACTGATGAATGATCATTGTGTCATTCTGTCGCCTTAATCTTTAAGACGAAAAATGCCATGTTCTATTTTCATATGAACTCCACGTTCTAAACTTAAACGGTATGCTTGCTCGGTATTAATTTTAGTGGCTCTTCGCCGGCACTCTGCGAGCCGGCGAGTATTTGCTTTCCCGCAAACGAGACCGGAAAAACAACCATACCAATACTACGCAACATGCTTCATTAACGTAATCTTCTTTCGCATTGCAGAATGTGTCAAGATGACATCTATCTTCCCTTTATGTGGCATCATCGTTATCCTACTTTACGGTCCGATCGGATCTGTATGCGGTGAGTTCCTCCATTACTTTAGTAATGCTATTCATTATTACAAATATTTAAAAATTAAAAATGTATATTAATATAAGTGTGCTGATTCGATATATATTTATAGGGGAGAGACAGGAATTGGGCATGTCCTTTACCCGACACCCGCAGCCTCTGGCCGCTCCGTTAAATGACGACGTGAATTTTGAGTGCAGCCTCAATCTCGCCGCGGAGCGTTTCGCGTGGCATCACAGGCCCCTGAATTCGAACAAATGGATACCGCTGTCCCATCCCACGAACAGCAGCGGCAAAACGTCGCGACACGTTGTCAATTTTGACAACGAGTCGAAGGCCGGAGACTATCGTTGTATCGCGTTCTTTGGTAAATTTTTGCGAAAGTTCCATCCAACGCTGCTTATATTTGACGAATGTTTCTCATTTCTTGTGTCTTTTTATCGAATAAGAACTATGCATGTGGCAAATAATAGAAAAATAAGATGTCAAAATTAAAATAAAATAGTCTTCATCTCTAAAATGATTTTAAAAAATATATATTCTTTTTTTTTTTTTTTGTTTGCAGGTACGAGCGGTTTAGCGTCAGATCCAGCGAAATTGACACTCGCGACGATACAGGCATTTTCTGATAAAAACGACATCTTCGTCCAAGTGGCGGAAGGTAACACCATACCCATCACGTGTCCCGTACCATATTCCGAACCGGAAGCTATAGTGCAGTTTTACAAGAATAACGAGATCGTCGAGAATGCAAATCTGGCGAATAGCAAGACAATGGTCATCGATAATGTTGGATTTTCGAACAGCGGATCGTATCACTGCACTGTGAGCAATTACATAACGCAGCAGACATTTACGAGTAACTATAAAACATTTGTGACAGTTCACACAAACACGACTTTTCAAGCTCCATATTTTATCAAGCAACCGCAGACGGAATACGTAGTTCCGCGCGGCAAAAACATTACGTTGGAGTGTTTCGGCGCCGGTTATCCGGTGCCGCGCGTCACCTGGAGCCGTCTGGGCAGCTCTCTACCGCTGAAATCGATACAATCGTTCAACGGTCTGACGATAGTTCACGTGCAGCCGTCCGATCGCGGGGAATACGACTGCGGGTGGAGTAACGAGATCCGGCAGATCAAATCTGTGATCATCTTGAGGGTCGTGGAGCCACCGAAGGTCACGAGACAACCGAAAGCGTTCACGTTCTCCGAGGGCGGTGAATTGGAGCTCTCGTGTAGCGTGACCGGCGAGCCGGAGCCGAGCATCGAGTGGCTGATCAACGGGAAATCCTTGGTATCTAACAAGAATCAAGAGATCAGAGGCTCCACTCTTCTCATATCCGAAGTTGAGAAGAAGCACGCCGGCATTGTTCAGTGCGTCGCCAGCAATGAATACGGATCGCATTCGGGATATAATTTATTGCAAGTCAATCCGAAGCAGCATGTTCTCGGTGGCACGACCGAATCGAGACCGGACTACGGGACTATGTCGAGGCACAAACATACCAGGGGCGGTGGTAGACGCAGAAGTAAAGAAGGAAAGAAGAAGGGCACAGGTTATTTACTTTGTGTTATCGTCGTTCCATACGTTTTCTTATCATTATCAAACGTCTGATTGAGATATCGCGGATTAAATCTCTCGGGTTTCCTCGAAACATGGAAATTTTGAAATTTAAAAATTGGCGATTTTTGTATATAATATATAAAAAAATATATTGCACTCAATTAGAATATAATGGATTACATATATACTTCATTTATTTTTCCTTTTATTTGCAGTAATTTTGATACCCCCGAATCAGCCCAATGTCACAAGATTATCCGACGTTTCTGTTATGGTAAGATGGTCGGTGCCGGAAAACAACGGTTTACCCATACAATTCTTCAAAGTACAATACCGAGAACTCGGCCCGAAGATGAACGGCAAACAGACCAAGTGGATGACGGCCAATTCCGAGATACCGAATCACGTGCGATCCTTTGAAGTGACCGACTTGCAGCCCGATCATACTTATCGATTTAGAATCGCCGCGGTGTACTCGAATAACGATAACAAATTGAGCACGAATTCCGTGCGTTTTCATCTTAATAGGGACACTGGCATTGAGAGCAATAGAATGCCGATACCTTTATTGACTAATACCGAAGCGCTTGGACCGCATCAAGTATTGTTGGTTTGGCAAAATCCCGACAAATCGGCTAAAATTGACGGATTCTACATATATCATCGGGCTTCTACTACAGCCGGCGAATATCTTAAAACCACCGTTGAGGGAAAAGACGCCTACAACATGACCATCTCTCACTTACAATCTGAAACTGTCTACGAATTCAAGATCCAGAGTTTTTCCGTGGATGCGGCGTCGGAATTTTCCCATATATTACGGCAGAAAACTGGAAAAAGCATCGAGGAACATCCGGTTCAGCAAGTGATAGCTGAAAATAAATTGAGACCGAGCGAAAGCAACAAGAATGTCAGTATTCAGATTATAATCGGTGGAGTATTCGGAGGGGCTGTCATTTTAGTTGCTCTCGCCTTTGTAGCGGGATGTTTATATAAAAGAGCAAAGTATAAACAAAATCAGGAATCGCAAAGTGAAGGTATGTGATTTAAGCGATGAGAATAATTCTCACAATTCTTATAATAATCTAAATTAAATAACTCTTCTTTAATGGAACAGGTAAATCGATAACAAATGGACGAGTAATGAATGGTGGAGTTACAGATTCCAAAATTAACATTACGTCTAATCCTCTTGCCGGTCTTGATGCATCCGAAGATATTATCCAGCCTAAGGTCAGTATTTGTAAGTAACGACATCTGTGCACTTTTGTTTCATCGGAAGAAAGTAATGGAACTGGGTTCGCTCATTCAGTATTTGATTAGAGCAATAATAAAATGTATTAAATTTTGTTCTTTATATTTGATTTTTCCAAAAACAATTGCTCATCTTGATCCAGTCGTTTACTTTCCTTCTGGGAGTCGGCACGATTTTAGACGAGCGCAGAAAACATGTTGATCAAGATCACGTAAAAAAATTCTGTTAATTTAAGTTATGAGTTAACTTGGTATTTTTTTTAAATTGTAGACATTTTTTAATAGAATTTCTATTATAGAATCTCGATTATTTATGTGTAGAACTTGACATTGATTTTCCTGCGCCCGTCTAATCTTGCAGTAAATCCGTCGTCGTTGAATTGTCGACAATACATAAGGAGACTAGTCTCTTTTCTAGTTTTAGCATTGGTCGCGCGCTGCTCTTTAATTCTACTGATTCTACTCGCTCTCTGCACTCTCTCTGGAGCCGCTTTTCTTTTGTTTTTCCGAACGCGACACACGCACGTTACCCCTTACACGCTCTAGATCTGAAAAGAAGCGAACGAACACACGCATGTTTCTAAATCCAGAGCGGGCAACAGTCGTCGATGGAAATGACGTCGTTTCTAAACGGCCAAAACAACAATGGCAGCAACAATGGACATAACAACGGCGACGCAGCTGGATCTGACGTAAACGTCACGTCGCATAGCGAGCCAACGTCTCTGCGCCAAGGGCCACTGCCTATCGAACAACGTTTGTGAGAATGATATCGCAGCTATGTCTCTGTCTCTTGTAGACGGTAAGATTATGACTGAAGGATCTCGTGCTCGAAAAACGGATGCCGACAATCGCACGAGCCTTTAACGAATTTTATTTTATAATATGAAAGGAACGCAAGAGAACACACATGACTTATCTCGATGAGAAACTTAACTTATAGGCTGTATTTAGTTATATTGCAATGAAGAGACTGTTGCAAGACATTTACAGGGTGTCTTTAATAAATATGCTCAAACTATGGTTGCTGTAAATTGGGATTAATTTGGCGTTGCTTTTGCAGGAAGATAAGATGAATCATTTTATATATTCTTTGCTAAATTCGATATTTTTGGATGTTGAATATAATTTATTATCGATAATGTGTATGTATATTGTAAAGAGAAATATTTTTTTTACATTCATCATTAATCAGTATAAGATTAATTTTTCACAATAGTCAAAATAGTCCCACTTTATAGTATATAAGATTATAAATGATCTGATTGCATATTCTTTGTCTTTCCCTTTTTATAAAAAAAAAAATTATTAAGGATCTTGTCCGTTAAGTAAGCATGAATTCAATTAATGTACCTGCAAAGTAATTGTGACTTTACTGTTACATCTACTTAACGGTGACAAGCTAGTGAGCACTGAACAATTTAGATTTTTATATCTCTTTTACAGGCAACTTTTGAGAAAAATTTGTAATGAAAGATATATATTTTTGAAATACTACACATATAGGATACATAAAATATGTACAATTACATTAACAATTAAAATCATCAATGTTGAGAAAAGAAAGTAGTGTCGACTTTACGACAGTTACTATAGAAATATCTTTTTAACGAATAATGAATATAATGGTTGAGTCATATATTGTTAACATTATCATGTATGCCTGTTATTTTTATAAGTGTTTTCCTAGCTGCAGTAGAGATTGAATAATTTATTAATGTCATTCACGACTAATGCAATATTATGTCATATCTCTGTGACGATGATTTGTTATCAAAATTATATAATGAAATGTTATAAGGTGTTGTGAGGAAAAAGTGATAAAAAAATTATATCTTAATGATTGATATTTGTGTATAACAGAAAAAAAGACGAAAATTGTAAATACAAATGTGTATAAAATTTTTTAAATAAATTATTTAATATTTGGCTTATAAAAATATTGCAATCGCGTCTGTGTAAATCGATGATAAAGCTAGTGAAAATATACATTGTACATACTAGGATAGTTTTAAACGACACGAATGAATATATGTGCCTTACATCTTGCCTGAGAATAATAATTAATAAAAAAATTATTATTATTTATACATCTGTATACTAGTATTTTGTGTACTTAATTTTTATAAAATAAATTATATTTGAAAGAGAGAGATCTTAAAGATGTGTGTGATGAAAGCTTTGCTGTATACTTTGTGAATTTAGGATAACTATATAATCGTGGTTAATAAATGTGATACTAAAAAAAAATATAATTAGATAATATATTGGATAAGGGATAGCATGTAATTAGATAACTGTAACGCGTGAAAATAATCCAACATTGACGAGATTATTATTCAAAATTTGCAGATGAATATTAGTCTCTTTTATTACAAGAGATTTTTAATTATTATACAGGATGTTTTGGTGTCAGATCAATGAAACTTTTTAGGATCTTATAGGATATTGAATTTGTAGCAAAAAGTTCCCATAAATATAGATCTAGAAATGTTTTGTTAAAAAAAATTTTAGCTAATAAACTCTCCGTAAATAATTAGTTATGGTAAAAATTTAATAAGAATATTTTTATGTTTGTACTTGTAATGTTTGCACTGCAAATGTAGTGCTTACAAAAAGATCATCAAAAGGTAGTTTTTTTCAAGTTCCTGTTGTTTTGATCTTATTTTCTTTTGATCCCCTTATTAGAATTAAATGAAATTAGTGTAATTTAGTTTGTCATTTATAACTATTATATTTAATTCGTTACTTCTTTCAAATAAATCAAGGATTTTGAAATTATTTTTAAAAATCATCAAATAAACATAATTTCTCAAAGTTTATTAGCTATAATTTTTTAATGAAGCATTTCCGGCCCTATGTTTATGGGAACTTGTTTGTTCCAAATTCAATTTCCTATAAGATCCTGAAGTTTCATTCATCTGATCTGATATACTCTACATATTGAATGTATCTAATTCTAACGTGACTTGCATGATTTGCTCATGAAATTATGCGTTATTCACTAGTTTTCAGGATGTGATGATTCCAAACCGTTATACTTTTGAATCGAAAGATGCCGCCATCACTTTCGAAAGCATCACTTCCGAAATCTGTTAAAACAGCTCGATAGAGTGCGTTCCGTTCGATCGATGGTTCCGTTGCGTGGATTTTAAAAAATCGTGTATAACCGTAAAACGTGTTTGCCCGATATATAACATCGTATAATTTACAAATTATACATACAATAATCACAGAGAGTATTATCCTCTACGCGGATTGTAATGTTCGAACACTGGACCACGAGGTAACCTGAGGTATATATACA
>JBCEZX010000008.1:5621717-5671095 GCA_039654345.1 Cataglyphis cursor | reverse complement strand
ATATTAATCGAATACGCGAGTAGAACGCAAATATACACAATGATACGTTTTATTCAATACTCTCCTTTCCCCGAAATATTTGAATCGGCATACACAGAGCTTTTTTTTATCGTCCTTAGGATATTGTAAACACCGGAGGATTCTCAACCGGTCGAGGAGGACGAATCGGAGAATGTGCGATTTGATAGATTTAAACAGTCCGGACGCAAAGGGATCACTGGATCCAACGAAACTGGCATCGCCTTTGATACCGGCGCCCAAAAGTGTCGAATCGATAAATGGCGAGATAAACTCGTTGATGATAACAGAGAAACGAAGAGAGAGCGATGGTAACAATCCATTTGATAGGGTGTTGCATGAGACTGTCGAATATGTCACCAAGAAAGATGATCCCTTTGAAATGATGTTACAACGGGCTCTAAAGTCCAAGAGGAAAGGAAACATAGACCTGAGAGCGCGATCCGTGAACTTTGCGGATGATTTTACTCCAAAAAGTAAGAAGAGGTACTTGAAGAGAAATAAGACGTTGGATGGATCTTTGCTCGAAAATAAATTGGATGTATCCATTGGAGACAGTAAGGTGGAAATGAGGAAAGAAACTGACAGTTTTAATGTGAGAAATATTGATGTCTGTGATAATAACATGATAATTGAGCCTTCATCTTATAAAGATAACGATGAAAATATCTCCATGCCTAAACAAAATGATAAAATAGTTGTTAACAATCCAGAGTCGCTGGAGTTGTCGATTTTAAATCAGTCTGCGATGAATGACACGTTATTAGAAACAGTTCCTAAATTTCAAAAGGATGATAATATACCATTTTTCCTAGAAAAAGATACATTGTTCAAAGAATTTATTCTCCTTCCAAATAACAATCTTAAGCGTTCCATGTCGCAAGGAGCTGGAAGGTCACCAACGTTATCATATTTAAATAGGAGATCGCAATCTGTAACGGATGATGAGAAGAAAATTTTACAAAATGATTATAATATTGGCCCATCTTTTCTAGATAAAGGTTTTTTGGAGAGCAGATGTAATGAGCAGTCTGTATTTTCTACTTTATCAAATGTCTCATCTATAGCAAAATTAAATTCTATTTCATCAATATCATCGTCAGTATTGTCAATTGATACTATGAATCATGCTTTCTTGGATAGTAATTCATTAAAAGCGAGTCAAGAAAAGATAAATACATCTGATAATTCTGTGGAAATGAAGTCAAAACAGTACAACTTCTCAGATCTAGCAGAAAGACTTGAAAAATTAAAATGTGCTATGAATGGGACGATTAGTATCTCAAATAAAATAGAAGCTGAATCTGATTTCATAAAAGAAGAAAATAAACAAATCACAAATGACAAATTGATAGATGTCGATGTGTTTTTACCAGAAGAAAATACTAGTAAAGAACGTAATAAAAGCTCAAGTTCCGCTACTTCTTTGGAATCTGTATTTACTGTAAGATATTTATCACATAATTGGCATATTTAAAATTATCTTATAAAAATATTTATGTTAAAATATTATTAATTTATTTGATCTATAGTATATTTTATAGTATATTTTAGTATAAAATTAAATATAGATGAATAATTTTATAGATAATTAATTTATTTCCAAATTATCATACATTAGTATAAGGAATAAAAATTAATTACAGGATACTAATAAAACCAACAAGTCAATAATGGATGAGGCTAAGTTGCTTTCAAAGACTTTTGAGGAATTAGCGCTAAGAACAGATTCTGGATGTAAGTATTTTATTAAGTAATTTTACATTAAGTAGTTTTACATTATACCATGTGCAATTTTGCAAAAATATGAATTGCGGCTAATTTAAATGCTTAATACTTTTGTCATTATATTTTCATTATTTTTTTTTTTTCAGCTAGTATCGATGATGATTTAATTTCAAATAATACTCTGTGGATGTCAGAATTATTACCAGCATTTGAGGATGATCTTGTAGTAGATAATTTGATTGAATTACCTATTTCGCCAGAAAAAAGCTCAAGAGGCATTAGAAATAGTGATAAGGAGCAATCTCTTACAAATATCGATAATGTAGATGAAAATTCATTAAAGGAAATTGAGCCACAATTCACTGATTGTGTACAGCAGACAGTTGTAACATCATTATTAGCAGATCTCAGAAAATTAATTAAAGTAGAAAATAATCCACAAGTCAATAAATTACTTGATAATTTGGAGAATGTTTTAGATACTAATTGTAAAAATAATACAGAATTATTAGTAACCTGTCTCAATCTATCAAACGAGTTGCGAAGTCCTAAAAAAATATCATCTGATATTGAAAAATCTGAAGTTATAAATATAGATAAAAGCGAAGAAGAAAACGAAAAAATATCATTCAAAGAAGAAATCTGTAATGTTGAAAAGTTGCCCTCGGATATAAGTTGCAAATTGGAAAATACATCAGAGGCTACAACTAATAGTAGCGATAATTTATCACTTAAGCCTTCATCTTATGAAAATAATAATGAAAGTCATCTGAATATTACAAATTCACCTAAAAAAGTATATACAAATTATGCTGAAGAGAAAGATGATCAGTCAGATGAAAAACTAGCAATAGAATTACTGATGAATCTTGGAAAATTGTTGAATGGTCAAGTTGAGGATGCTACGACAATGCAGTTACTTAAATGTATAGGAAAAGCTTTAAATGTTGCATCAAATAATTATAAAATTGAAAATGAGATACAACCGGACAGTAATAAAATGTATAGTATTCAACAAATTACACCAAAAAAGACTTCAGAATATGATCGTAACGCGCACTCATTCATACATTCGACAAAAGTGGAGCATAGACGAAGCTTTGATAGAAAATCTAAAGTGAATAAATTTTACAATTATTTTACAATAAATTTTACAAATTTTACATAAATTTCTTATAATTTTGATTATTTATGTTATTTATATGTCATCATATTTTCCATGTACCTGCTTGAGAAGATGGCTAGAAGAAGTATATCTATGATGCGTTCGCCTAAAAATACATCAAATACGCAAATACAAAAAGTTACTCCGAATAAAAGTTCATCCGAATTTGAAGATCGCAAGAAACGTTTTTCAAGCGATTCTGGATTAATTGATAATTTAGCGAATAAAAAAATTGTGGTTTCAGAAGCATGTAACATGGAAAAAGGTAATTTGTATATAAAATATATATTGTGCGCATTGTCATTAAATAATATTTTATTTAGAATGCAGAAGATTAAAATTTTATTATTTGCATGAATATTTTAGCGGAGGTACAGTGTGGCACCAAAAAAAAAGATAAATTTATTGCTATAAGCGATGTTAAAAATAAGTTTAAAAAAAGGACAGATGTAGTCAATAAGAGAGGTCCTATGAAAGCAGTGCATCCTGTAGACAATATGCAGAAGAAAACAAGTATGTTTAATTTGCTAACAATTTAAAAAAGAAAACTTAGTCACTGAATTGAATATTTATAATTGTTATTATAAAAATAAGTGATAACACATACCTTGTACCTATAAAAATCAATATAGTAATCGATTATATAACTTTGAATTTTTTAAATTTTTACTACAATATAGCATTAATTGAGAAGCAAACGGCACCATCTTCTCAAACTATTACGCCGCCTAAATCTGATAAAACTACTCCTTGTCGTAAAATAGTGAGCAGCACTCCCAATTCATTGGACGATAAATATTATGTGGCTAAAAAATCTGCGAGATCCCAGCCAGTAGCTTCGTCGACACCAGACGATCAAAACAGCAAAGCTTCGAAAGCGAAGTTGATGTCTGCTAATAAAAAACATAATCTTTCTTGTGATATTTCGCCAGTCACTCCATATATAAACACGAGCGGCAGTGGTGAACGGAAAGATAGTCCCAAGAAGTAAGCACTAACACACTTTTAGTACAATGCAAACTACATTTTACAAGCTAGAATTTATTAAAACCAGAAAAAAGAAGAAGAAACTATACATTATACATTAATTTGACAATAACACTTTTTTATATTTTAGGCCATCCAAACTGCCAACTCCGAAGAAGTGTACAACACCTAAAGCGGAGGTGCTTGTTATCCCGAAATTTTCAACGCCACCAAAACATAATTTTTCGTTAAACCATGTAAACCATCAGCGATCTCCGCAACGTTTAAATAAGAGTTTAATAATGGATCGTCAGCGATACTCTCCTGTCCGTCAGAAAAAGAGTGCCGAAAAAGTGCAACAGAGTCCATTGAAAGAAAATAGAATCACTGCAAAAGTGAAGCCGCTTAATTTGGTACGTATATATTTTTGCTGACACAAATATACAAAAAATCACCTTCTTATCCAACTAACTTATTTTGCAATTATACACGCAGATCTCTAAACTTAAACAGCACGGTACCGATTCCATCGACAAGGAAAACCATTACGCTTAGATAGTGATGTAACGTGAGAATTGAAACGATTGTACTATCGTGATATTAATCCTTAGAGATTCCTTCGATAGAAATCATGGAAAGAAAGACGCAGTCTTCTTTTTTTCATATATATATATATATTTTTTCGAAATATTTGTATGTTTGTTTATAATAAAATACATGCGAGATTATGTACGAAAATAATCAATCATATTTATGAATCTTGAAATAAGCTTATTAGGATATAATAAACATTTTTGTTCGAATTTATTGAATAATCGAGCCTAATAATAGTAACGCGAATTCGTGTTAATTTTTTTCGCATCTGACGCTGCGAGAAACATCTTGAAAATTGACTTTAAAATTTTGCCGCCTCTTTCCCTTTCTAGTTACATCTATGTATATCTATGTAACATCCATTAGGAAAATCCACGTGGTACGTCCTAGATAGAAAAAGAGAAAGAATAATGGAATATACACAAAAACGAAAACGTCATGCGCAGTATAAAAAATTGTCGGAGATTCGTCTGTGACTAATAAAAATAAAAAAAAAAAGTTCTCAGATCATGGGATATTCCCGAGCGTACGCCAACCCATCATATTTTGTACGCACGCGTACACTCGCACAGCAGACTACGCGACAAATTGTTTGACCGGAAACGGAAAATAGCAGTGCCGTGATTCTCTGCAATGATAAGGATTGATCAAAATTGGACCGCAAGATTTGCCATGCCTCGTGCACATTTCTTACAAATTTTCTTTAACAAAATTTGGGAAAATATTGTTTGAAAATAATATTGAAATTTAGAGAATTTTTTCAAATTTTATGTATATAATATATAGACAATTTTTTTATACTTTATATATAATTTTAAAAATTTTTTCAAATTTTATATATATAATATAGAGAAGTTTTTAAAATTTTATATATATATGTATACAAGGTGTCCCATAATAACCAACTCTTGTGTGCAGGCAGAGCAAGTGAAACCGAAGAGAAAAGTCCTTTACTATTTTTTTTCTATAACGCTTAATAAAGGAGTTATTATGGAGTAAAGTTTGGCCAATCATCGCCGATCTTTAGTCAAGCGCACGTCGATGAAACCGCGCGCCTGGTAGTGTACGAGAGCGTTCGGCTGTACAGTGGCGCACCACTACCAGGCTTACTGACGTGCAAAGTCGGTTAAAAGTCGGCGCTGATTGGCCAGACTTTATTCAATAATAATTCCTTTATTAAGCGTTATAGAAAAAAATGGTAAAGGACTTTTCTCCTCGGTTTCACTTGCTCTACTCTGCACACGACAGGTGATACGGTTATTATGGGACACCCTATATATACAATTTTAAGAATATTTTCAAATTTTATAAATATAAATTTACAATATTAATTTAACGTATTTTCTCAATATAAAGAAATTAATTTTCCCAAATTTTTTTGAAGAAAGTTTTAAAAAAATATATATATATGTACAGAAATAACAGGTTTTCAATCGCTATTTTCTTCAAGAAACTCCTTTATAGACCAAATCTAATTTGAAACACATTACACCTCATCGAGACTATGTAAATTCGGCAGTTTGGGTGGAAGAGGAGTGGGGGGTGTTAGCATGAAAGCGTCGGGCACCCACGTGACTCGTGGCCGGCCCTGTTGCCGATACAAAAAGTGCGCGTTGCGTGTGCCATCTTGGCGCGGACTCTCCATATCGCATTCAGTCGCGGCCGGTGTTGGATCCGTTTGTTTTTAATCCGAAAACTCGTACGGCTAACACGCGCGCGCGTCGTAACGCAATCAAACGAATCTCCAGCGATCTACCAACGTCTATCAACGAGACGAGGACATCCGTATATCTTCCACAGGTATATATTTTCATCATTTCGATTAGCCGCAATTTCTTTACGATTAGGTTGCTGCGCCGTTTCTCGCCGACGAGCAGAAGCGTCGTCACCGAGAGTTATCGGCGCGCCAGAGGCCATTCTAGAGAGACGAAAAAAACTGCGCGTTTTATCTTCTCGTCAAACACCTCCTAGATCCTGATTTTACACGCGCATCGCTCGCAAAAGGGAACGACACGCGCGTAAAAGGCGAACGACAAGGACGACAGCATCAGTAAGTTCGACAATCCGGTGCTTTGCGTCAGCCAAAGATAGAGAGCGCGATTTCAATTGTTACAAATCGCCTCGTTCCTTCTTGTCCGATATCTTTTCGGAGACATACAAACGGACGAGCGAGCGCTATCCAGGAAGGACATCGCCATCTCGCGATCGACATTCATCCGCTTATCGCGAATTAATCAATCAATCGCGCGAGCGGACGTTGCGCTCGACGATACTCCGCCAGCATCGATATCGACGATGTCGATCCTGTGACAGCGGACGCGGCGCACGCGAGAGCAGCGCGAGCAGCTGACGAGAGTATCGCGCCGCGGGTACGCACACACACCACACACACACACACGTACGCGGACGCTACGGCGACGCGGCGCGCGCGCACCCACGCAGACGCGAGACGCATGCGCGCGCAGCCACTGGCGGAGCGCACTGACGTTGGTGACGCGCCGCGGCCGCGCGGCGCGCGCGAGCGTCTGAGCGCCCGCTGCCGACCGACGCATTCACGCTGGTATTCGCACAGTCGCCGCGGCCGTGCGAGGTTCGTTTGAGGTTAGGCTCGTCCTTTCTCCCCCTTCGCCCCGCGCGCGCGCGCGCGCGCGTGTGTGTCTCTTCGAACGTCTTCTTTTTTTTTTCCCTTCCCCCGGGGATACCTTCCGCGCGACCCGGAATCCGAATTCCGTCGACTTCCAATCGACGAGCTATACAACGTCGTCCGTAAAACTCGCGACGCGTCACGTGGCCCCCATCGCTCGCCTCGTCCGCGTTCCACTTGGCGCGGACCGAGGGAGGAGGACGTGTGCGCACTTATTACGCGCTTTCGGCACGTAGGTAAGTATGGGAAAAAGCGCGTTTCCTCCGCTCGCGGGGGGGGGGGGGAAGAAATAATAAAAATCTCGCGATCCGCCCGTGGAGTAGCGTCAAAAATGAATACGTGCGAATACGGCGCGACGTCACCTGACGCGTGTTATAATAACCGGCGGACGTGCCCCGTGGCCATTGTTTACGAGCGCGAAGAAATATTGACGACCGATCATCGGTCACCGGAGCGGACCGGGCCGGCAAGGTACACGCGCGCGAGATTATAGGCGGCCGGTCTCTCCTTTTTACCAATACACCGGCGATCCGCGATTTCTCGCGGATAATCGTGACTCTCGTGACACTTTCCCCCGAGCCGGACGAGGGTGTGAAACGCGCGTCGCAGTTCGATCCGCGACGCGAGATTGTCATCACGCGCGCGCGTGTCCTTGTATATACTCGCGGCACCTTATTCGCTCCTCTCCTCACCGCATGGGGAATGCGAGCGGATTCGGAGCAGAGTCGAAATTCACGGAAGGGATTTAAAAACTTTTCTCGGGAGCCTTAACGTCAAAAACGATCGTCGTCATCGTCGTCGTCGTCGTCCCGAACGACGGTATTATTAACGCGCGTCTAATTAAAGGGGTCGCTCCGACGACGATATTTGGCGCGGGGATGACGCCATAATTCCCGCGATCGACCTCTCGATCATTCGCCATCGGACACGTTTTCCCTTCTTCCCGGACGCCGCGCGTCGTGTCATGCGTGCGTCGCAAAACGAGGATCGGATTTATCGCGCGCGCGATATACGTATAGATAGGTGTACGTACGTGCATACGCGCGCGCCAAAGAACGAGTTCGATAGAGCGCGCCCGTCGTCGGAGAGAGAGAAAGAGAGAGAGAGCGACAGAGATAGACGGACAGAGAGAGAGAGAGAGAGAGAGGGAACAGATGATCCGCGCGATTCTCGCGACGACACGAGAGGAGGAAGAGTATTAAGTTCGCGGCGAGCCGTTCCCTCGGCGAACATTTTCCCGGGACGATATATTGAAAATAATATTCGTGCGACGCGAGCAATTTAAATTTGGTATCGGCATCTGGTGTGTGCGAACTGACCGGCGCGCACAAACATTCACGCGAGAGCGCGCGCGTTGACGGGAGAGAGAATCGTCCGGCGCGTGAATCGTCATCGGAACGTGCCGTTCGGAAAAAGGTATAAAAAGTGCGCTTTATTTTTCAAGGATCGAGAGAGACAGAGAGAGCCTGGTGGATCATCGACATCATCATCATCATCATCATCATCATCATCGTCGTCGTCGTCGTCCATCTCCGGCGACCGGCTGAATCTTGGCAGAAGAGAAAGAGAGAGAGAGAGATAGAGAGAGTGTCGCGCCCCTGCATATCGATACAGATGACAAAGATGCAACAGCACCCGGTGCAGGCAGCAGCGGCGCAGATCACGCACGAGGAGCATATATTGGAGGCGATCGATCAGCTGCGTCGACGTAAAGCCCGCCCCGATGCCGATCGCATCTGCAATTATCTCCTGCGTAATTTCGCGGTGGACGCGCGCGACACGATCGCCGATCTCCATCGGCTGATCGAGGTGGAGAAGGTGATCCAGGTCGATTACAAGGGCAACACGAGCTATCGCAACGCGAAGAAGTGGTCGCGCCTGCAGCTGTTCAAGAATCGCCCGGAGGGCTTCCTCAAGGAGAAGCTCAACTCGAGCATGGTGTCGAGCGCGGTCGCCGAGCTCGTCGTCGAGGAGCCGGATTATCTCGATCAGGGCGTACCGGCCGGTCGTCTGATAGAGCAGCTGCTCGACGGTGTATCGAGCCCGACGTCGCGCCGCGTCGTCGAGGAGTTCCTCGGCCGGGAGGTGGCCAGCGGTAATCTCGCCCGGCTGTCAAACGGCAATTACTCGCTGGTCGCGACGTCCGACATGACGGACGCCGCGACGCCGTCGCGACGCAGCGGAGGGGACTTGCAGCCGTCCTCCTCCTCCTCCTCCTCCTCCTCGTCGTCCTCCTCCTCCTCCACCTCCTCCGTTACCTGCGCCCTGGAGAACGGCAACGCGACGACGCAACGACGCGTCGGTAAGGCAACGACGCAGAGTAACGGCACCGTCAGCAATGGCACTGTTAGCAGCACCAACGCCAACAGCAATGTTTTAACGACGACGTCAACGATAACAACAACAGCGACGACGACGACAACGACGACATCGTCCGCGGCAGCGGAGCTTTACGAATTTAACGAGACGGATAACCTCAGCGACACCACGTCGGGGTCGTCGCGATCGTCCTCGCGACAGGCCAGTCACAGCCCGAAACTGGATCAGCAGGATTGCATCAAGAAGGAAGAGGGATATGATATCGTGGATAGTAAGAACGATGCCGAGCATGGCGGTACCGCGTCGTCGCCGCCGTCTGTCGAGCTGTCATGTAACGGCGTTGACAGTAAACAGCTGAGCGGCTCGCCGGAGGTAGCGACGGTGTCGTCGACGACGTTCGTGGAGAACGACGTCGTGAAGGAGGAGCCGAGGGGCAACAACGACGTTCAAAAAGTGGCGCCTAACCTGAAAAGAGCCGCCAAGGCTGAGCGCAAGCAGCGTCTCTTCGCGAGGACGGACGATCGGATAGATATCGAGATCAAGTTCGAGGATTATCAGCCGGGTAAGGAGGAGTCGGAGAAGCGAGACGAGACGGGCAGGCGTTCGAGCGAGGATCGCGAGGACGAGGACGCCGGCAGGAGTTCGTCCACGAACACCTCCCCGACTCCATCCAATGTGACCGGTGGATTTCGTAGCGCGAGGAGAAAGGTAGGGAAAGTGTCCCATGTGATTTCTAGTAGTTATAGAGAAGCATTTTTGACATGTGATAAATTTATTCCGCCTTTCAGTACTTGTTTATCAATTTGATACATTATACGCACGCACATAAAGTGTTTATAAAGTCAGAAAAATAAATCGTACAGATGGATAGCTTGTCAAATCAATCGTCTTACATTTGCCTTTGCATTTTAGAGAGCCAGAAAAGTATTCGATCCTTCTGACAACAATCTGGTGAAGCGCAAACGTGGTAGACAGCCAGGAAGTCATAACAAAAATTCCATGTTGCAAGACTCTCAGGATTCTACCAAGACGAATGTCAAAGATGGACCGTGCAGGCAGTGTAGTCTTTGTGCGAAGGAAAAACAGGAAGCTCTCGTAGCTTGTAGGGACTGCACAGTACGAGGTAAGGCTTTTGAATAAAGATTAATTTGTCTCAATTTTTATTTTTATATCAATACTTATGTATTATGTTATACTTGCAGCACATCCGAGTTGCATTTACAGTCCGGAGGAGATGCTTCAAAAGGTCAATAGTAATTGGCAATGCGAGCGCTGTAAAACTTGTACCGTGTGTTGTGAGACGTCTGACGCTGTAAGTTTTCATTAGATAGTCTCCTATTTCATTCAGTATTTTATACAATCAATTTTTATTTTATTATTATTTTTTTTTTTTTTACTTTAGGGACCTCTAGTGACTTGTTTTAGCTGCGACGATGCCTATCACTATTTCTGTCATTCGTCACGTGTCACAATATCAAAATCGAGTTCCAAATGGTACTGCAATGAATGCGCGCAAAAGCAACAGTGCAAAGTGAACGACAGCCAAAACGCTAATTTAATAAATGGAACGAGTAGGCCGGATAGCCCGTCCAATGCGCCAATCTTGCCACCGGTTCTGAGCCCGCAGGTCTCTCCTACCAGAGGTTCCTGCGAACAAATGGAGGAAGATGGCCCCAAAGGACCCATCGATCCAAATATTCCTGACGCGAGGTGTTGGACCTCCGATCAAGTGTACCAATATTTCGCTAGATTGTTTCCCAAAGAAGCTGAAGTCTTTCGGCAGCAGGTAAGTTTATCAAGTGAACGTAACAATATTATTCATATAATCGTCTCAGTGCTCGCTCGCATTTGTTATTTATCATATGTATATATATATATATATATATCGTTTGCGTTTGTATTTCAGGAGATAGACGGCCATGCGCTTTTAATGATGAGTCGAAAAGATGTATTATGTGGACTGAATTTACTATTGGGACCCGCCTTGAAGATTTATCGACACGTGTTGAAACTTCAATTTCGCAGAGACGATCCGGAACTTTATTGGCAATAATACAAACAGTCTTGTATAAACTCGATCTTTATTATGTTGTATGCGATCTATAATTTAAAAGATTTAATCTGTACTTTATACAATTAAATCTGATAGATTAGGATTGCAATAATTCTCTAGTTTCTAGGCGCAATCTACATTGTATATATGAATTATATGTGTGATATATTGCTAAAGATCTCTCTTGCGAATATTGAGGATATCTCATGCCGATTCGCGCTCCTAATAATGCAGCTAAAGCGGGCTTCGTTTATTGTTAAGTTCCGCATGATAAGATATGCCGATATACGTGCTAAAGTATGTAGAGACGATCACGAATTCTACTGGCAATAACATAGACGATGTTTAGCATGAAATCGATCTTCGCGGCATTGTATATGTGATTTATATTGTACAAATTAAGCCTTCTTACAGATTAAGATCGCGACATAATTCTACTTCTAGAGACGGTTCACATTTGTACATATGAGATATATCGCTAAAGATCTCACGCGAATGATCTGTCACAAGCCAAGTATCGATTTGTAAATGTATGTACACGCGCGATTATATATACTTAATGTACATACATTCCGCCTTTTTCAAGCGGTGTTTTATAAAAAAGGAACAGATATTTTCTATCCCCGAACTGTTACTTGTTAATGTTAAATTTACGTCTATATTGAGAATTCTAGATGCTGTTTGTTCGGATGAAAACAGTTGGACATGTAAAACGAAGAAAGAGAGAAATTGCTGACTGATTTTACACGATTTTGTGTCACATAACAAACTTATATTTTATTTCCAGGTTTTACATATATGAGAATAACACATACTTATTTGTAGAATATGTAGCATAAGATCTACTCTCAAGGAACATGATACTTTGGTTTTACATGTACTTTTCTATTATGCAATAAATATTTTGATATTTATAAATATATCGTAATATATTATAACACATTCAGGATTTCTATAACATCTAATCATAGACTTTTTGAAACACACACATGGATACATATAGGAATGCTTTAGCTCTCAACAAATCGTATCAGAGGGAAAAAACATGTAAAATCTTACTTTCTACACTAGGTATATGAGTAACGATAAGATTTAATTCAAGAATATATAAAAGTCTTGCGAACAGGAACTTGAATTATTTACTTTTTGTACAATACACATACGTTATATATTTCTAGATCACATGTAAAATTTTTACAAGATTTGAAACTTTCAAGACTGCATCACAACACTACAAAGCTAAACTGTTGCATAAATATTTTAACATATTATCCTTACACATGTCTCTCGCGACCGTCCTATCTAAAGAAAGATAAAAACTACTTATTATTTATTGCTATTCCTCTTGTGCTTCATAAAAATGAACAATATAACTAGAGTTGCAATAGAACAACATATGTAAAGAGTTTTATAACAAATATTGCAAATAATATATAATGCCCTATCAATAATGTAATACTATTTACTGTTTTGTGTATCTCTTTGATGATGAAGATTAATAAGAAATTTAAATCAAATATTAAAATTGCGCGAATATATTATAGATATATACAATATATTGCCTTACATATCCTATAAACAAGTTCTAACTAACACATGTGATAGAACGTTTTATAAAAACTCTGAAAAGATTCGCGCGAAATGCATGTATATATAAAATATATATATATATGTGTGTGTGTGTGTGTGTGTGTGTGTGTGTGTATATATATATATATCCAACTTGTATAATTATTATATATATCATAATCCGCAAAGATAGCTATCATAATTCTCATGTATATTTTACATAAGTAGAACATACAATATTGCTGATGCTCTATGTGTGATATTCATTTCAAACGACAAAGTAACATGTCGTGTAAAAAAAAAAATGAAAACAATTCTAATCTATCCAACAGGAATTGAAGTCTTTATATAGGAAATTTCGATCTTTTCCTCACGCGGCAAAAAAAAGAGACTGACATGAATGTTTATATACCTTCCATAATATATAGACAGATTTTTTGTGTGTGGAAAAATTTAACTAGTATCATGATGTGTATAAAATCCTTTAGCTATTTCCATAATTTTGTATATTGTACTATCATCATTTCGATTCTTGGGTGGTGATTTGTCGCAAAACAATAAGAGCGACGAAATCAAATGGTGTTTTGATTATGTACCTATATTGTCATTGAAAAAGTTTTAAGTCTATTTCTTTTGCGAATTTGAACTTGTTCGTTGTATAATATATTTGTGTGTTTAAATATATACATATATAAATTATTGCATTCAAAAATGATGAAAAGGTTTTATTTTTGATATTAAAAGTGTCTTGCTCGATATATATACACATCTTGAAATTTAATAGATAAGAAAGAGAATTTGTAATATAATTATTAACATAAATTTTTCGAAAAGTTCAGAAATTTTATATTACTGAATAAGCTTCTTTTTTTCTGCATTTTTCTTTTCTCATCTCATATCTGTTATTTCATGTTATATATATTGATAAATATACGCCTGTCAATTTTATATATATTAATTTTATATATAATAAATGCGTCAATTTTGTATATATAAAAGAAATTAGCAAATAAATAATTCGATTTGTCTGTAGTATTACTGTGAGATGCAATTTAAATTTTCAATATGCAATTGCTCATAAACTTAAAATATTTACAGTAGTTGATATTTGCATCACTGCATTGTTATATTCTAAGGCTTTCCAAACGTGATACAATCGCGTCTCGTGCAAAATCCATATCGAAATGTTGTGATTTAAATAACATCGAAAGCTAGTTTTTAAAACTCACAGACAGGACGAATATTCAGGTGGTGGATCTTCGTACAACGGCGCTTCTGGCATATACGCAGGCGCTTCATCTGGTATATATGCAGGCGCTTCATCTGGCATAAACGCAGGCGAACTAGACATGTCAATTAGCATATCTTTGCGAGACGTTGTTGGGACATCGCCTCTCAATAGACAAAGCCACAGCATGTAAAACATTATAAATAATGCTACTGCGGCAGAGACGAAAAGCTTCCAAAAAGGTACTTTAATGTCCCAGTAAAGTATTCTTATCTGTTCTCCGTCATGAAAGTTAGACCCAGGCATAGATGTTTGCTCGGTTTCACCGGAATAATCAGAGGACAAAGCATAATCCACAGTCTGCGATTTCACAAATTATAAAATGTGTTTGGCATTTATATCAAAGTATATAGTATTAAGTAAATAAAATGTTACACTTACACCAGCATCCATTGGTACAGTTTTAACATAGGTTTTTGGCAATTTGAAACCATCGGTATTCCACCATCCAGGAAGAAGCTCCTTGCGTAATCCAGGATCGGTTAAAATATCATTCTCCGGCATGTCAGGTGACATTGAAAAAACATTTAGAAATTTGGACTCTAAGTTTTTTTTGAGTATACATTTAGCGGTAGAAAATAGAGACGTCAAGTCTGTAACTCGTTGGGTGGCCCTCAAATCACAACCCATACCACAAGCAGAAATATCTTCCGCATTTGTGTAAGCTTCAGTGCATGCTGTACAGACAATGCAAAAGCAATTTTATATTGTGAAATATTTGAATAACATTCTCTCTCTTCACAATAAGTTGCATATGTGGGCAAAAATAATTTTATATAAAAAGAATACAATTCTTCTCGAGAATTGTATTAATTATTGTATTAAGAATGTGTATTCTCAAAGAATACACATTCTTTTTGATTATATATACACATAGATATAATTTATAACTTAAAATTTTTTCTAAAAGTTTCTACATTTTACTAAATATTTCTTTTATGCAAAATAAAAGATAAAACACAATCAAACAGATTCACGTACAAGTGTCGCAAACATCCCTGGTGCCATTTAAACTATTTGGTTCCCATCTAGAATGCAAATCGGCCAGATTAAAGAATCTGCAACCTCGTTGACAGCAGGATCTTATTACATCAATGTTCTAAAAATATATATAACAAATAAATAGGTAAGACAAAGTAAAATCAACAAGAGTAACTAACTTACTTGTATAAAAGTAGGTGCCTTTTGGCACAAATCAATGCAGGGATCCTTGCGACTGTAAATTGCATCCCCGCGAGTCAATTTTGCAATCGACAACACTAGCAACGCAGCAATTTCCACGCCTCCTCTCTTCATTTTTACAACAACTGTGGTTGAGTAGTTCCAGAGTTTTAGCTTCTTTTCTTTTTGACGTTTCGCCTCTCGAAGAGGCGAATGATAAGAGGCTCCCAATAAACACGGGAGCTTCACTCATCGATACCCCCCGTCACGCTTTCTTTTGATATCACGCCATTTGATATCGATAATCTCCAGAGGTTTACAATAATTAAACTCGCGTTTACCTTTATCATCGACGACATGATTGCTTCGATATACCGAGTATATTATCAAAAAATGATTCGTCAGATTCGCGGAGACGACCCTGATCAACCCTGATTGCAGAAATTGACAGTTGACAGGCGAATAATCGAGCGAATATCGATTTGATTACAGTGGTAGCGCACGCTACTACTGGTTCACGTGCGCGAATGTCAAAGTGAGCAGACCAATGGGATGCTGGATCGCGAAATGAAATTTGAATGAACGAGCCTTGATTTATAAAAACATTGCAAGATAAAATCCTCTGATATACGATGCTCGCAGAGATATTGTGTAAATTTATTATGTAAGAAACATTATTATTTTTTTATATGACACGTTCTTGCTGTTAAGAGTATTCAGAAAAAAATTAATGTTTGAAAAAAAGTTTAGACGAACAAAATAGAAGATGTAAACATTGAAAGGATGTAAATATCCAGAGAATGTAGACATCCAGGTTATAAACTTTCAGAGCATGTAAACTTTCGGAGGATGTAAACATTCAAAAGATGTAAACATTTACATATGATGTAAACATCCATGTGATGTAAACATCCATGTGATGTAAACAACCAGAAAATTCTTTCAGAATGTTCTCGGATGTCTGAATGTCTTTATGAAAGATTAGGCGAGCAATAGAGGATGTAAACATCCATAGGATGTTCTCTGAATATTCTCTGGATGTCTTCGAGTGTCTTTTGGTAAATTTCGTTTGAGTATCGACCTTTATATGTACAACATATTCTTTTATAATAAGAATGAACAAGATACTGTGCGTTAACGATTAGCCTTGAATCTAAATATAATCAAATGCACTGAAAGATAAATGAACGAATAAAAATATCAATAATTAAAAAAAGCGATCTCAAATCGCAATGTGCGATATATCGAACGCTGTTGAACACACAGTGCTTGTGCTATCAGTTTAGTGTTGGTACTGTGCGAGTGTGCACACGTTACACTTATTTTCCTTTTTGTATCGGCCACGCGGCTGTCAATGTGGAGGCTTAGATAAAAATCCATATAAATCGCTGATCGCCTATCGAATCATTCCAGTCGACGTTGTTCAACGAAAGTGATATCAACGAGGTCAAGTCTTGCCGGTGAAGTTTTCTGAAGATATTTTTCCAATTAATTTGTCATCAGGTAAAACTTTGATTTCGTCATTGAAATGTGCGATTAGAACTAAGAGATTCTTATGAGCCACATTCTTACGCAACTCTAAAGGCCATTGCACGTGAAAAAATTTTAGTCGTAATCGTAAGACCGTAAGCAAATCAACCAATCACAGTTAAATATTCTAATTACGTTGTTAGAATGCTTGATTATGATTGGTCGATTTGTTTATGATCTTATGATTACGACTAAAATTTTTTCACGTGCAATGACCTTAAGCTGCACTTTCTGAAGGAGTTTAAGAACGAAGAAAATTGTTTTGGTTTTTTTTTGGTTCTGATTGGCCAGTTGATCGTTACTCCAAGCAGTAAATTTTGGAAAGCAATTCTGCGCGGAAAATAAAAATGTATATTCAAAAATATATATTTTTTTTAGCCAAACAACCGATAACGAATGCAAAAAGTACAGATGAGAAAAAAAAGATTGGAACTTGTGTGTATCTTAAAAATTAAAATCTAATGATATAATATGTAGTTGAAAAGTTGTAATATAAATATATTGATAAGTATAATCTTGAAAGAAAATATCAATTTTTATATTTCTCGTTATTGAAAAATTATTAATTTTTTAATTTGAATTTTAATCTTTAAAGGTCATAATATGAGTCATTTTGATATTTATCGATATTTTATCGAACAATGATGAGAAAAGAATTTTTTTAAATTTATTTTTCATTTTATTGTACATGATCATTTTCTACAGATATCAAAAGAAATATATAGAAATTTTTTCAAGTACTTTGAAATAGTTAAAACTCAAGACATTGTGACTTATATACATGATTAAAAATACAGTAAAAAAAAGTGTGATTTACAAGGATTAAGTATTATGTGTATATGTCTAACTTTAAATTTTTAATCATTAAGTATTATCATATCTCCTCTTTCTTGTATACATAAATTCGTCTTGTATCATTTAATATAAATATTAATTTTTTAATCCATGTTTATTAGGATTTCTTTCCTTCATTTCATGATCACACTATCTATCCTGAACTGTTTTTTTTAATCATTTACAATATAAAAAACAACTTGAAACTAATGCTATCTATTGCAATAAAATTTTCATTAAACAGGCCATGACTTCAGAAGCAGAAGGTTTTTCCACCAAAGCTATTCATGCAGGACAGAGTCCATTGCAATGGAGCCATCGTGCAGTTGTACCACCTTTGGTAATGTCCACAACATTTCAGCAGGATGGTCCAGCTGAGTTTAAGGTAAGCTTAAATTAATATGAATAATTCATTAAAATTTATCTCTCTGACTTTACCAATACATAACTCTTAATTGATAGCAATTGATCTTTTTATTCCCTCAATCAATGTCAATCATAGCCAACATACTGAGCATATTGAGTTCTATATAAGTATTGATAAAATTAAAATTATTCTCATAAATTGATAAAAAAAAATTAATTATGATCAGATTTTTGCAATAAAATTATTATACTTTTTTTTTTAAGTTAAGAAAGAAGAAATAAGAGAATGATGATCACATGATGATTGAAAAACTTAAATAACAATTATATAATGATAAATTATTAGTAGATAAATATACATTATAAAAGCAAATATATATTTATATATAATATAATAAAAAATATAATATACTTTCAAGACATAGATATTTTAATATAGTTTAAGAATATGTCAATCATTCTGCAGATCTTTATCAAGATTAATAAAGTACACAGTACACAATTTATTCCACTTTACTAACTATATTAATCAAACGATAATTCTTTTTTAGTTGTATGAAATTTTTGTTTAAGAAATCTTCAGACTTATTCAGAGTTCTTTGTTAAGCATTTGAAAATTTTGTACTTATAGAATGTTAGATAGAGATTTTCTCATTTAAAAACATTCAAAATTAAATATATATATGTATAATAGCATTTAATTTTTCGTTTATTTAGGACTTTGAATATGGTAGAAGTGGAAATCCAACGCGCAAAGTGCTGGAGACATGTCTAGCTGCTTTAGAAGATGGCGAACATGGTATTACCTTTTCATCTGGTTTAGGTGCAACAACTGCAATTACTGCTTTGTTGGAAACAGGAGATCATCTTCTTGCTGGAGATGATCTTTATGGTGGAACCAACCGGTTCATCCAAAATTGTTTAAAAAAGCAGGGCATCACATATTCCTTTGTAGATATGACAAAAGTAGAAAATGTTATAAATGCCGTACAACCAAATACAAAGGTTAGATTAAAAATATTATTTTTTCTCTCTCTTTTTCAGATTTATTTTGTTTCTGAATTTCATGATATTTTATTTAAATATGTATTATTATAGAGTTCTTAATATATTATTTTGTTTTCTGCATTTTATAATTTACAGATGGTATGGCTAGAGACACCAACAAATCCTTTAATGAAACTTGTAGATATTAAAGGTGTCGCTGATAGCTTAAAGTCTCATCGTCAAGACATTATTCTAGTTGTCGATAATACATTCTTGACATGCTATTTCCAGGTAAGTTCAACTCGCAATTCTCTGAGAAAAATATTTAAACGTATATGTAAATACAAATTACAACACAAACATATTCTATTTTCAACAGAAGCCACTTGAACTCGGTGCCGATATAGTAATATATTCGCTGTCGAAATATATGAACGGTCATTCGGATGTCATTATGGGAGCTGCGATCACGAACAAATATGATCTTGCGAAAAGATTGCGATTTTTACAAAATGGTAAATAGACAAAAAAATTTTTATATTTTAATATTTTAAAAATATTTTAAGTAATATATTTGAAAATTTTCCATAATATCTTCTTGAAATCCAGCCATGGGTATTATTCCGTCGCCCTTTGACTGCTCTATGGTAAACCGAGGCTTGAAAACGCTCGAACTCAGGATGCAACAGCACATGAAAAATTCCTTGGCTGTAGCCAAGTTTCTAGAGTCTCATCCTTGCGTTGAACGAGTATTACATCCATGTACATATGTATTATTTTTCTCCTTATTTTTGTTGCATACATAATTGATGCTTGAATGTTTAACAATGTCTGATAAGATATCTACGAGATAAAACATGCACATGTCGTTGTTGCAGACCTCCCGTCCCATCCGCAACATGAATTGGCTCTTAAGCAAACAACTGGTCACAGCGGTATGATTTCCTTTTACCTGAAAGGTGATGAGCGTAAGTTTCTAAAAGAATTAAAGATCTTTACTTTAGCCGAATCCTTGGGAGGTTACGAGTCACTAGCCGAATTACCGTAAGTATACAAAATTAATTGGCATTAAGTATTTATAAACGTATTAATATATTTTTCTCACATAGATCCCTTATGACGCACGCATCTGTACCTGAAGATATGCGACTTGCATTGGGTATAACAAATAAATTGATTCGGTTATCTGTCGGTATCGAGACGGAAAAGGATCTCATAGCCGATATCAAACAAGCATTAGATGCTTGTCAATGAACTAAACGTAGTTAGATAGTCATAAAAATAATAATATATATTCTAATTTGTATATTAACTCTGTTAATGCATAGCTGATATCATAAACCCTTTACACATTTCTACACAAAAATCTTCATAGATGCAAATATTTTCTATCGATATCAATAGATATATAAAGAGATTTTATTTTTATTACACATTTTTACATTCCACAATTCTCTCAGATTTACATAAGGAACATTATATAGTACAGCATAATAATCAAATATTTTTTGACACATGTACATCACACTCATTCCGATTTCTTTTTGGTTGCCTGTGTACTTGCATCAGACATGTGTATGAATATGTGCAAATATCTTCTAAAGTTCAGAGACAATAATTGTATTTTAGACATTTTTAATAGATCACAGAAATTACAATACAATTGGCAAAAAATTGCTAGATTTGACAAACATAATTTTCGATTGAGCATTTTGTCTTAACATATTTCTGATATTAGTAATATATATTATCCCATATTCTCCACTGAATGAAATATTGCTATATATACAAATTCGGGATATTATTTGTACTACCAATATGCAATAGGTTTGGTGCGGTAACACACATTTCTTTTCACATGAATAGACTTTTTGTTTTGTCTTTGAAAAGTTGTCTTACTGTAAATTGATCTTCGATGAATATCGTGACTTTGTTCTATTCACATTGTCGTATTCTTGCGCTCGATTGTACAGCAACACTCCCGCTACCACCGAGGAGATGCCGAGCGCTGATAATCCCGTCACCGGATTAATAAATAATAAGACCGAAAGCCATATTAGAAAAGTTCTCTTTGCAATATTAGCGACACTCTAATATCATTGTGTGCTTTAAAATCATGTAAGAAAAATATATTCTGATTATATATATAGACAAAAGATATTATTACATACCTGTGTGTTACGGGATTGATGTAGTCCATAAATACATAAGCAGTGATACTTTGAAAGTGGAAGGACACTCCGTTGAGAAGGAATGCCGCAAATAACTTAAAGCTCAGGGAATGTTCGAGTGTAGATAGATCGACCAGTAATATCGATACTGATATTTGTACGACGATTGATGCTAAACTGGTATAAAATTGTAATTCCGCCGGTCTACAAATAATAAGGTCTATAAATAATAATATATTTTTTTTCTTTCTCCTTTACAATTTACAATCTTTTTACACTTAAATGATATAATTGATATCACTTACGTATACTTGAAATTATCACCACTGATCAAACATTTTCGAGTACACATTCTACAAGCATTCAGTTACATTTGTCACCATACTCACCATAGCAGCAATGAATTCTCTGAGATCGAAACTAATTTCATTGATGAAACATGCTAGTCCACCCATTACAGGTATTAAAGATAAATTCACCTATAACCCCATATATTCCCCTAAAAAGGTGTTATGTGTTGAATACAATCAATTAGTTATTGAAAATTCAGACTGAATTTTTATGTATAATATATGCATAATATATGTATATCATATGTATTTTATTCATATGTATAATATATGCAAAGAGAGAACGAATATGTAAATTTTTATAATTCTTACCTAATAAATATCTACTGATGAGGACGGTGAAAAGTGAAGCGCTACTCTTTATAGTTTCTGTGAAACTTACAGCTACATAATTTAACGATACTAGATCTAAGACCACCGTTGCAAACCTCGTGCATCCTACTAGCATCATGTGCTTATAAAACCCAGGGGGTCTCATCAATCTTGGACTCGCTTTGTACATACCGCAAGGAAAATACATTTGTATCAGTCCACAAATTGCAGTCATTAACATCTGGCAAGCACTTACATTGTAAGACAGTGAAAAGATTAAAGATATTTGTAATAATTATGTAATAGAAATATCAGTAATTGCGAAAGACATTAAACTTGACATTAATAGCTCAATTATTACCAGAGTTGGATAGTAATTAGTTAAACAATTAAAAGTTGAAAAGTTAGTAACTTTCAACTTAACTTAATTAATTTTAAATGTGTTAACTTTTAATTTAAATTATACTTTTTAATGCATTAACGTTAACTTATTAACTTTTTTATACAAATTAAAATAATTCATTAATATTAAAGTTATGTGAAAATGGTTGATCGCAATGCAAATATTTCATTTATCCAAGTTCGTCGGATGTCAATTCTCTGTTGGATGTCTTCTGGGTGTCCTTTGAAGGTCCTTTGAAAGTCTTTTGAACATATTACATATTAGTTATTAGAGTATCGATCTTTATATGTCTTTTATAATATAGATATAATAACGAACAAGATGCGTTAACGATTAACCTTGAATCTAAATATAATTGCGAATGCACTGAAAGATAAATAAACAAATAAAAATATCATAATTCAAAAAAGCGATATCTCAGATCGCACGATATGCGATATCGAACGCTGTTGAACACACAGTGCTATCAGTAGTGTTGGTACTGTGCGAGTGTGCATATACGTCACACTTTTTCTTTTTGTATCGGCCATGCGGCTGTCAATGTGGGGGCTTCCTTATAAATTATTGATCGCCGATCGAATTATTCCACTCGACAATGAGATCAAGTCTTAGTGAAATTTTCTGAAAATATTTTTCCAATTAATTCATCAGGTAAAATTTTGATTTCGTCATTGAAATATGCGATTAGAACCAAGAGACTAATAGTCTTATTTTTACGTAACTCCAAGCTGCACTTTCTGAAGATTGAAGAACTAACGAAATTATTTTTTTTTTATCCTGATTGGCTATTTGATCTTTACTTCTTCTAGCAGTAAATTTTGGGAAAGCAATTCTGCGCGGAAAATAAAAATGTATATTCAAAAATATATATTTTTTCAAGCCAAACAGTAGATAACGAGTGTAAAAGGTACAGCTGAGAAAAAAAAGATTGGAACTCGTATCTTAAAAATTAAAATCTAATATGATATATATATATATATATATATATATATATGTAGTTGAAAAGTTGTAATATATAAATATATTGATAAATATAATCTCGAAAGAAAATATCAATTTTTATATTTCTTGTTATTAAAAAATGACTAATTTTTTAATTTAAATTTTATCCTTTAAAGATCATTTTATATGAATCATTTTGATATTTATCGATATCTTATCGAACAATGATGACATAAACAATTTTTTTTTAATTTATTTTTCATTTTATTGTACATGATCATTTTTTACAAATATCAAAAGATATATATAGAAATTTTTTCAAATACTTTGACATATAGTTAAAACTCAAGACATTGTGACTTATATATACATGATTAAAAATACAGAAGAAAAAATAAGTGTGATTTACAAAGATCAAATATGTATTATGTCTAATTTAAAATTTTTAATCATTAATTTTTAAGTATTATCATCTCCTCTTTCTTGTATACATAAATTCGTCTTGTATCATTTAATATAAATATTAATTTTTTAATCTATATTATTAGTTATTTTAGGATTTCTTTCCTCCATTTCATGATCACACTATCTATCCTGAACCGTTTTTTTAATCATTTACAATATAAAAAACAAACTTGGAACTAATGCTATCTATTGCAATAAAATTTTCATTAAACAGGCCATGACTTCAGAAGCAGAAGGTTTTTCCACCAAAGCTATTCATGCAGGACAGAGTCCATTGCAATGGAGCCATCGTGCAGTTGTACCACCTTTGGTAATGTCCACAACATTTCAGCAGGATGGTCCAGCTGAGTTTAAGGTAAGCTTAAATTAATATGAATAATTCATTAAAATTTATCTCTCTGACTTTACCAATACATAACTCTTAATTGATAGCAATTGATCTTTTTATTCCATCAATCAATGTCAAACATACTGAACGTATTGAGTTCTATAAATATTAATAAAATTAAAATTAAAATTATTCACATAATAAATTGATAGGAAAAGACTAATTATGATCAGATTTTTGCAATAAAATTATTACTTTTTTTTAAGTTAAAAAAAAAGAAATAAAAGAATGATGATCACATGATGATTGAAAAACTTAAATAACAATTATAATGATAAATTATTAGTAGTTAACATACATTATTAGAACAAATATATATTTATATATAATATAATAAAAGATATAATATATTTTCAAGACATAGATATTTTAATATAGTTTAGGAATATGTCAATCATTCTGCAGATCTTTATCAAGATTAATGAAGTACACAAGTACACAGTACACAATTTACTCCACTTTACTAACTATATTAATCAAACGATAATTCTTTTTTAGTTGTATGAAATTTTTGTTTATGAAATCTTCAGACTTATTCAGAGTTCTTTGTTAAGCATTTGAAAATTTTGTACTTATAGAATGTTAGATAGAGATTTTCTCATTTAAAAACATTCAAAATTAAATATATATATGTATAATAGCATTTAATTTTTTGTTTATTTAGGACTTTTATTATGGTAGAAGTGGAAATCCAACGCGCAAAGTGCTGGAGACATGTCTGGCTGCTCTAGAAGATGGCGAATATGGTATTACCTTTGCATCTGGTTTAGGTGCAACAACTGCAATTACTGCTTTGTTGGAAACAGGAGATCATCTTGTTGCTGGAGATGATCTATATGGTGGAACCAACCGTTTCATCCAAAGATGTTTAAAAAAGCAGGGCATCACATATTCCTTTGTAGATGTAACAAAAGTAGAAAATGTTATAAATGCCGTACAACCAAATACAAAGGTTAGATTGAAAATATTAATCTTTCTCTCTCTTTTTCAGATTTACTTCGTTTCTGAATTTCATGGTATTTTACTTAAAATATGTATTATTATAGAGTTTTTAATATATGATTTCGTTTTCTGCATTTTATAATTTACAGATGATATGGGTAGAGACACCAACAAATCCTTTATTGAAACTTGTAGATATTAAAGGCGTCGCTGATAGCTTAAAGTCTCATCGTCAAGACATTATTCTAGTCGTCGATAATACATTCTTGACATGCTATTTCCAGGTAAGTTCAACTCACAATTTCCTGAGAAAAATATTTAAACGTATGTAAATACAAATTACAACACAAACATATTCTATTTTCAACAGAAGCCACTTGAACTCGGTGCCGATATAATCATGTATTCGCTGTCGAAATATATGAACGGTCATTCGGACATCATTATGGGAGCTGCGATCACGAGCAAATATGAGCTCGCGAAAAGATTGCGATTCTTACAAAAAGGTAAATAGATAAAAAATTTTTCAAGTAGTATATTTAAAAATTTTCTATAACTTCTTGAAATCCAGCCATGGGTATTGTGCCATCACCCTTTGACTGCTTTATGGTAAACCGGGGCTTGAAGACACTCGAACTCAGGATGCAACAGCACATGAAAAACTCCCTGGCTGTAGCCAAGTTTCTAGAGTCTCATCCTTGCGTTGAACGAGTATTTCATCCATGTACATATGCATTATTTTTCTCCTTATTTTTATTGCGTACATAATTAATGGTTGAAGTTTAATGTCTATTAAACGATAAGATATCTACGAGATAAAGTATGCACATGTCATTGTTGTAGACCTTCCGTCGCATCCGCAACATGAATTGGCTCTTAGGCAAACATCTGGTCACAGCGGTATGATTTCCTTTTATCTGAAAGGTGATGAGCGCAAATTCCTAAAAGAATTAAAGGTCTTTACTTTAGCCGACTCTTTGGGAGGTTGCGAGTCACTAGCCGAATTACCGTACGTATGCAAAATTAATTGGCATTAAATATTTATAAATGTATTAATATAAATATTTTTCTCACACACATAGAGTCCTTATGACGCACGCATCTGTACCTGAAGATATGCGACTTGCATTGGGTATCACAGATAAATTGATTCGGTTATCTGTCGGTATCGAGACGGAAAAGGATCTCATAGCCGATATCAAACAAGCATTAGATGCTTGTCAATGAACTAAACATAGTTAGATAGTCATAAAAATAATAATATATATTCTAATTTGTATATTAACTCTGTTAATGCATAGCTGATATTATAAACCCTTTACACATTTCTACACAAAAATCTTCACAGATGCAAATATTTTCTATCGATATCAATAGGTATATAAAGAGATTTTATTTTTATCAAACTTTTTTACATTCCACCATTCTCTCAGATGTACATTAGGAACATTATATAATACAGCATAATAATCAAATATTTTTTGACACACATGTACATCACATTCATTCTGATTTCCTTTGGTTGCCTGTGTACTTGCATCAGGCATGCGTTCGAATATGTGGAATTATCTTCTAAAGTCCAGAGACAATAAATGTATTTTAGAATGACATTTTTAGTAGATCACAGAAATTACAATACAACTGGCAAAAAATTGCTAGATTTGACAAACATAATTTTCGATTGAGCATTTTGTCTTAACATATTTCTGATATTAGTAATATATATTATCCCATATTCTCCACTGAATGAAATATTGCTATATATAAAAAGTCGGGATATTATTTATACTACCAATATGCAATAGGTTTGGTGCGGTAACATTTCTTTTCACATGAATAGATTTTTGTTTTGTCTTTGAAAAATTGTCTTACTGTAAATTGATTTTCGATGAATGTCTTAACTTTGTTCTATTCATCTTGTCATATTCTTGCGCTCGATTGTACAGCAACACTCCCGCTATCACCGAGGAGGTACCGAGCGCTGATAATCCCGTCACCGGATTATTAAATAATAAAACGGAAAGCCATATTAGAAAAGCTCTCTTTGCAGTATTAGCGACACTGTAATATCATTTTGTGCTTTAAAAACATGTAAGAAAAATATATTCTGATTTTATATATATATATACACACACACACACACACACACACAAAATATTATTACATACCTGTGTGTTACGGGACTGATGTAGTCCATAAGTACATAAGCAGTGATACTTTGAAAGTGGAAGAACACTCCGTTGAGAAGGAATGCCGCGAATAACTTAAAGCTCAGGGAATGTTCAAGTGTAGGTAGATCGACCAGTAATATCGATACTGGTATTTGTACGACGATTGATGCTAAACTAGTATAAAATTGTAATTCCGCTGGTCTATAAATAATAAGATTTTTTTTTCTTTCTCCTTTACAATTTACAATCTTTTTACACTTAAATGATATAATCGATATCACTTACGTATATTTGAAATTATCACCACTGATCAACATTTTCGAGTATACATTCTGCAAGCATTCAGTTACATTTGTCGCCATAGCAGCGATGAATCCTCTGAGATCGAAACTAATTTCATTGATGGAACATAATGCTAATCCACCCATTACAGGTATTAAAGATAAATTCACATACAATCCCGTATATTCTCCTAGAAAGATGTTATGTGTTGAATACAATCAATTAGTTATTGAAAATTAAGGTTGAATTTTTATCATATATATAAGATATGCCAAGAGAGATCAAATATATAAATTCTTATAATTCTTACCTAATAAATATCTACTGATGAGGACGGTGAAAAGTGGTGCGCTACTCTTTATAGTTTCTGTGAAACTTACAGCTACATAATTTAACGATACTAGACCTAGGACCACCGTTGCAAACCTTGTGCATCCTACCAGCGTCATGTGCTTATAAAACCCAGGAGGTCTCATCAATCTTGGACTCGCTTTGTACATACCGCAAGGAAAATACATTTGTATCAGTCCACAAATTGCAGTCATTAACATTTGGCAAGCACCTACATTGTAAGACAGTGAAAAGATTAAAGATATTTGTTATAATTATGTAATAGAAATATCAGTAATTGCAAAAATTTGACATTAACAGCTCAATTTTTCTCAGGGTTGAGTAGTAACTATTGTAGTTGAACAATTAAAAGTTAAAAAGTTAACTTAAATTAATTTTAAATGTATAAACTTTTGACTTAAACCAGTTCTTTTTTAACGCATTAACGTTAACTTATTAACTTTTTTATACAAGTTAAAATAATTCATTAATATTAAAGTAATGTGAAAATAGTTGGTCGTAATGCAAATATTTCATTTGTCATATAAGTTTGTCAGATGTATCAATTCACTATTGAATAGAGAATTAACTTTTAATTTAAATAAATTAATAATTTTTCAACTCGACTATAACTGAGTGATTTTTAAGTAACTTTTAACGTAAATTTAATTAATTTTTGAACTATTAACACATTAAAGGCGGGGGATCTTGACGAAAGTATGCTAGGTAACGCGGCGACCGCCCCGTCTCGTTTTTCGTCCTAGAGCGGGCGATATTTTGTGTAATCATAAAAAAATTTAGACTTAAAAAAGTTTATTTAAACTCTTAAAACTACAAGAAATATTAAAAAAGAACTAAACACTAATTACAAAAAATGTTTTAAAGTACATATTTATGAGAAGAATCTAGTATTTTTTATGAGTGTGATAATGTTGATAACACTCGCCACGGTGAAGAGGTGCATTGCAAAACTCGCATTTGAAGCAAGTCAACTTTCTTTTTTTATGTGCCGCACAAACTACGCAGTTTCGTTGGGCATATAGCTTTTTGCCTTTATTTTCTATCCGAATTAATTTGTGCTTTTTGATGTCTAGCGAAAGACGTCCAGGCGGATCAATTTTATATCGTGGAGTCCGTGGTGCCGAGTTCGATGTATCAGGTTGTGGCTCTTCAATGTCCATCAATTCCAGATCTTCGGTTTTTTTGTTAGCTATAAGACAGCGTGATAATCCTAACAAATATTTTTTATATGGCAAGCTACTATTATTATGCATGTTATATACTAAATAGGAATTGAAAAATGCGCAATTTAACAAATACATTACAGCCCGCTTGGTCCACTTTCTTGTTTTTCGCAATATTGAGTAATACGAAAGGTACTGGTCTGCCCTATCAACACCTTTCATATAGTTGTTGTATTCTATTACGCATTTAGGTTTCATTATTTTTGTATTTGTGTGCCAATCTGTATTGGAGCTTTCTAATAGTTCACTCGAATGAATATTCGAAATCATCCTCACTTCTCTCTTTGACTGCCAAATTTGTAATAACACGTCTCCTTTTCTCCGGAAAATTGACTGTCCGCGTTGCAACTTATTATTTTTTAATTCATGTGGAAGTCCTCGGTTTACACGTATTGTTCCACAACTTCGTATTTTATGTTTTAAAAGAGTTTCGTTTATATCTACACTGTTATAATAATTATCCATAAACACATGATAATATTTGTCTTTATAAGGAGTAAGAATATCTAATATTGTTTCCGCCAGTTTCCTTCCTTCTCCACAATACATTTTCATATTACAAATGTAGCCACTTTTCGATTCAGCCACAACTCTCACCAACATTCCATATTTAATAATTTTCGAGGCATTGTAAACTTTAAATCCCAATCTTCCACGCCATGGTATGATGCTTTCTTCCAGTGAAATCTCTCTTCTTGGTGTATATACAGTATTGAATTTTTTAACCAAACTGTCATAAACTGGTCGAATTTTAAATAGACGGCCGCTCGATTCATCCATTTCATCGTTGTTCACAAAGTGCCACCATCTCCATATCTCTTTAAATCTATCACGACTCATTGTCTTTGGAAATATTGGTGTTTCTAATAATGGATCTGTTGTCCAATATTCATCGATAGTACTTTTTGGAATTTGGCCCATTAGAATTAATAATCCTAAAAATTTCTTGAATTCGCCAATAGTGAGATCCGTCCATTTTATCGTTTTCTTCTTTTTAACGTATTTTTTGACGTTTTGATGGTGATATCGATTAGTTTCTGTTACCATCATTTCGTAGAAATTATCATCAAGGAACATATCCAGAGATCCTTCAACGCCGTTCTGTGGTAAAATATTTAACCCTGTTCGATCCAAAAACGGTTCTATGGTAGGTGGAATGTCGACTTCAGTCCATTGATGTATAATTTCTTCTTCATAATCATTTTCACTTTCATCATCGCTAATCGGTAGTGGAAAAACTCGGGTCCTTCTTATAGGTCGTATAGAACTATCACTATCATTATTATCGTCAATATCACTATCATTATTATCAATATCTAACTCTCTTTCATCGCAATCAACGTCAGACAAATCGTCTGCATATATCTCTTTATTTTCGCGTGAAACCATATTGAAGGATTTCAAAATTTACTGTAAGTAGAATTTGAACAACCGAACAGCTTCAAACCACAAAACATACTAAATACAAATGTAAAGTGGCGCATTAATTGCGCAATGTGGTTGCAAACCATACTAATACAACTCCCGCCTTTAAGCTACAGTCGAGATAAATCGTAGTACTACGACTCCCGCCTTTAAGTTACAGTCGAGATAAATCGTAGTACTACGACTCCCGCCTTTAATGTGTTAACTTAACTTGTTTAAAAAAAAAAAATTAACTCACCCAACTCTGATTATTAATTACATATTTTTTGCATTTTTAACAATTTTACAGATACAACTATATCGATTCCAGGAATAATCGCTCACCCAAAATAGTCGGATCGCCCTCCATGTAAGATAGTATGTACTTGTTTAGAAACAGGGTACATCCGCTGAAGACATACCATAGGGTGAGAAAGAGGAGAGCTCTAGGATGAAACAGACCGCCCTTGGTGTCATTTGTCAAAACGATCACGTCCTCCCGCTTTCTCGCATGATCCGCGTATTGCTTCGGTTGACAGGTGTCATGCGCCGAAGACGAGTCTTCAAGGATGGGGTCTCCGCTACGAGCGGTCTGCGGATAACTGATACGCACGGAATAATTCTCCATCGCGCTCTTCCTTCCTTCTTCCCTTCCTCACGAAAGCGCGAAAGCCGCGAGAAGTTCTCGCGTGCAGGAAATCACATTTTTACATCGTCCCGTGACATTAATAATGCGGAAACCTTTTTTTCCTATCCCTCGACAGCTTTCGCGCGTTTCGTAGGTTAGGTTAGGTTAGGTTATGTTATTGAACCGCGTCGCGATTCCTGAACATATGGCAATCAACCGGATCGGATTATCCGACTGAATGTTTATTCCCATTTATGGATAATAATAAACGCATCTTCTTTTTTTTTCTTCCCTTTGTTCGGTTATCCGTCCCTAAAAGTGGAACCCTATTTTCTCCCTTTCACTCCGTCTTTTCATTAATCTTCAATTTGTATATTTGCTTATAGCTTTTTTACTATTTATAATGGAAATGTAAGTCTTATAATGGAAATGTATGTCATCGCGTGACAATTCGCGTACGGTGACACTTTGCTCGCAAGGCCGCGACGTATTTACCGGCGAAACTATTCTGTCATATTCTTCTGTCAGTTTGCGAGCGTGCGATTGGTCAACTGAAAAGCAAAACATGTCATCATTGGGTGTGTTCAAAAAACAATCGTTGAGCATCGTCTTGTCAACATTCGACGCTGATTTGTTGGTTTTAGAAGTAAAAATCAATCACGATCGATTGCTATCTAATGATTATGTCTTCTGAACGCACTTATTATTGTGATATATATATTGCGATTCTATTAAAAATTCTAAAAAAAAAGATGTGTATTTTCAGTATATCACATTTATATATATTTATAATTTATTATAATTATAATATAATTTTAAATTATAATATAATTATAATATAATTTTATATTTATTTTATTTAATTTTTATTATTAATAAATAATAAACAAATAAAATATTAAGTTATTATTATATATTCATATAAAGTAAAATTAAGTTTTCTTTATTTTGAGCTGAGATTTCAGGAATATTATAATTAGAGAGATAATCATCTTTATTCTACAAGAATTTAGGATTTTTTTGAATTCTTTATTTTTTTGCTTCTTCATAAAAAAAAACTTAATTTGTTTTCGTAACAAAGTTTTTTTTCCAGTTTTCTATGCCAAAATGTGTTCCAAGAATATGTTCCACAAAAATCACATTTTTAAAAGTGTCCGTGTATATATGTACTTTTATTTATTGTTATTTTTATAAAAATTCATATAATATTTTTTAGATTTTAAAGTAGTTTCAATTTTTCAAAAAAATATCTATGCAAACTCTAAGTTCTGCAAATTTTTGAAATATTGGGCTAAATTTTTTAAAATGAATAGAATTATCATTAAAGAATGATTGATATTAAACTTAGTGAAAATCGATGAAAGGATTTATTTTTTAAATTTTTTGGGAAATATTATTTGCATGCACTCTAACTTTCACAAATTTTGAGATATTGGGCTTTATTTCGTTTGCTTCCTCTCTATGAGGAAGCTAAAATTGAAAGAATTGTTTGCTTTGAGCAAGCTTTGCGAACGAAATAAAATAATGAGGAAGCAATGTGCAAGTTTCTGATTTGCACAATTTTCATTTTCAGTCAACATTCTTTTTTATTTTAATTTTGTGATTACATCAGTATTATATAAAAATAATCACATTAAAAATATTTTTAATGTAATAATAATTTAAGGAGTATATAATAGTTTAAAATTTATGTTAAAAGTATAAAATTAATAGTGTAAAATTAAGAGTATTATTAATGTATAGTAATTAACAGTTTAACAATTAATAATATTATTAATTAATACTACACATTAATAATATTACCCATTATATTACAAACAATATAATATCTACATCTAATATTATAATTCTACAGATTTTTTTCTAGTTGATTCTTTATAGACTTCTTTATTTAATGTAAAGTTATATTTTTGGACAAAATCATCGTGTGCCAAGATAGCAACGTTTCTTCCAGCTACTGCACTCATTTCCATCGCGCTACCAGCCCACTCGATTGCATTGACATGATATAGCGCATCGTGTAGCTTGAATTTATCGAAATGTACATTTATAGTATTTGAGTAGCGGGGATATGCTTTCCAAGCAATCTCCTTCTTTTCAGTAACCTTGTGAAGGAAGAAAAATTATCAATCACAAGTTAAAATACATTTTCTTTTAACATCTCATAAAAAATTATTTCGTACATGAGAAAATATACTGTTTATAAGATTTCTTTCCAGAGGTTCTCTGCTAAAGATTTTCCAAATTTGCGAACTTATCTCAGTTGGTCCATCCACAGAATTCACTTCTCCAATTGAGCTGATTTTTGTTTTGTTGAGATTACAACATAGAATAGCATCCAGAGCTTCTTCCAAGCCAAAATACTTTGGATTAAGATCCCCATTAATAAATGTCACATATGTCGTTTGATAGTCTCCTGGAAAGACTAAATTATCTGGAAAACTGACAAATTCTATCGGAAATTCTTGGTCGTGCGTAAGAGGTGCAGCAATAATTACAATATCGTAAGTAGATGTCATTGAATCTGTGCTATCTGAAATGTAATATAATATTTAAATTTATAATTATTAAATTTTAGCATTTATCAATGATTTTGTACTCCATTATATACCTTTATTCATATAGGTCACTTCATATTGACTCGAATCGTTATCTGCTATATTACGAATTTTTGTAACATAGCTTGGTATTATATTTACATATTTATTTCTATAAATGAGATGTTCCGGTACCTAAAATTTTTAAACGCACATTTTAATGTGCATTTAAAAAATGTAACTAATGCACATTTTACAAATAAAATTGAGATTTGTATAATGTAACAATAACAGTATAATAATGCATTACTCCTTTATTTCCGCCTTTAACAGACCATAGATCAGCACCTGCTCCAGCTATGGATATTAAACCAACGAAACTCTGAATATTGACATCCTGACCATAATTTGTTACGATAGTAGCTTGCACTACTTCATTGATCAATCTTTCTGTGAAACCCATATGTGAAAGATAATCCTTTATAGACAATTGCAATGACCTTGGGAATTCCTTATTCATAGCTGATAGCAGTGCAGTGACATTGACAAAAGACCTTCCATCATCCTGCAGATTATATATCCTCCCGAAATCTTCTATTATGTCATCTATGTGTCTGTCCAAAATAATAGAATCTTTATATTATACAATCGTATATTAAAATCGTGATATAATACTTTTTCTTAGTCTGTTACAGGATATGATATTAAAATACCTTTTAAGTCTATACAGTTGAAAACCGTATCTGTAAAATAATTTCATCATTGATACAATGTACCACGAACTTTCCTTATATACAAATTCATCTCCATCCCATATACCAAACTTTTGTTCACTTGGAAAATTACGCTCTAAACCTGAAATACACACGCAAAAACTCATTAGTAGCATTCTTGGTATATTTAATAATCAAATTATGTCTGGATGAAAAAAGACTCTGCCTTTACCCAAAAGATTGACGAACTTCTGCATATACATGTTCTTAGGATGTAAAATTGAACCACCGGCTTCTACTTCATTGTTATCAATTTTTACAGTCGCCAAACGTCCGCCAATGCTTTTTGCTTCGTACAAGTCAATCTCCAAACTTCCATTGAACAATTCTGTGAGAAAATGCGAGGTGGAAGCACCGCCAATGCCACCTCCTACGATGGCTAATAATAAAAGAAGAAATTAAATTCTAGACAGATACATTAGACTTTGAATGAATCTTTTGTAAAATATGAAATGAACTCTTACCAATACGTGGAACACGTATTTCAAGACAAGTCGCATGTTTGAGTATTAGTACTCCAAATATTAATAATGTGATATACTGCATCGTCATGCTTCTAATGAATACTAAAGATTTTGCAGTACGTTTACACATTCCTATGAATTATATAATTATTTGCAGATTATATTTATGTCGATAATTTATATACATACATATATATATATATATATATATATATATATATGTATATACATATATGATTATTTATATATGTATGTATTTACACATGCTATATGAAATATTTGAAAAGGTCATGTTTCTCACATATATGTGTATATGCGACATAAATGGTACAATTCATTGATATAGATATGACATTAGCAATCACGTGACTAGCGATTGAGTGATTGAGGCAGGATTCAGTATGGCTGAGTATGGCCTAGCCTAGATAAACAGCTGGGAGTAGTCCCAGAGGGTGTCTTCCAGACGTTAGCTTTACAACCGCGAATTCGCAACAGGATTTTTTCTTTTCACGATAATCATTCAATTGGCAAGATAAATCTGACAAGGATACTCCATATGGATCAAAGTTCCTAACGCTCAGCGAGATGTTATCTAAAATTTTTCCTTCTCACGAAACGTCACGATGACAGTCAGCGTAGAAAGATGTGTCGCGGTTGCAACGTAGCATTTTGTAACGTCGAGAGACTAGGAAGATTCAATTTCTAAAGCTAATCGCATATTTAAGTGACGGAATAAATGCTCAGAGAGAGAGTAGAGGTCGCGAGCCTTACGGTAATTTATTGTACTCTTGCACGAATGTTTATCTCATATTTTTTACAATTTTATTATATACACTGTTACAATGCATTTTATGCGATTTATCGATTTAATATAATTAAGTTATACAAATAGGGAAGATGTACACCGGATGATTGGATATATGTATATATTATATATTATTTATTCTGTCCATCTGTGGGAGCAATGTTGATTCGTACACACATAATACAATCTCATTTCCTCTTCAGCTCGTCTAGTTTGTGCCTGGAAAAATACAGCTTCTCTGTGATTGCACTTTGGGCATGGATGTTCTTCGGTTCTTGGCAATGTAGGATCTGATATTACATCAGCGACAATATGTGTCAGTTCACTAAAAAAAAAAAAAGCAATTGAATAAATCAGTGATGATAATTTTTAAGTGCGACTATTACATACATATTTGCAAATCTATGAATTAATCTCAAGCTTAGGACTCATCATTGGAAGGATATCATTTTGTATGACAAGCATATTTGTGCACAAAATGATATACTATTCTTCCTTGCACGTGTTACAGATTTTACTAAGAATCTTTTGATAATATATTTATATAGATATTAATCAACTTTTTCTAACACACTTATTTAAACAACTCACTCAATTTCGTGCATGATCTTGTTCACATAGATACAATTGCTGTCTGCCAGTTGCTTAAAATCACAATTTCTGCACTGAAATAAAAACAGAACAATTCCTTGTATAACACAATCTTTTTCTCATATAATCTATATGGCAATTCAAAGATGTTTCTTTTTCCCCCAGCTAACGAACAGAATTTGTCGCAAACATTGTTTACTGGAAACAGTCTCGCAATACACTCTTGTACTTACTGCATACATGAGCACTTTGTTTTCTTTATCCTCTTTAGGATACAACATATTGTTACATTCCTGACAAAATCTAATACCCACAAATCCTGGTCCATCATCGTGAGTGTCGTAGCCCGTTATCTTTGACATAATTGCAATCCTCGGTCAACGATTACAATAATAATGGTAAAACCGTTATATCTGCAGATTCAAAAAAATATAAAATTATTTCATATACAAAAATTTATCCTACTTATAGTGTAAGGTAAAAAATCTTTACGAAATCAAAAATGATTTAAAATTAGAATTTATCAATTATATTATGTTGTAATAAAATCTATCTATTATATTGTTATAATAATTTTATAATTTTTTTTTTTACAAAGAAATATGCACACAGAAAACTCACAGAATTAACCTACAATTTCTACTTTCAGTTATATCTACGATAATATTATATTCTTGTAATTTTGTAAATTATTATCTTATGTTTATTCCATTAGATAATACAAAATAAGCTTTAATTGTTGAATAAGTACAAGATCCAACGAATATTTAGACTTGATAAAATTCAAATTGCTACGAATTCAACTGTTCGTATTGTATTCTTGAAAACGACCGAAAGAAGATGGCGATCGGACAAAAATTGCAAACAGCAGCCAATCAGAAGAACTGATTTTGATATTACGTCTCATTTTACATTTGTCAAAATTTGACATTTGTCAAAATTTGACATTTCTCTTCGTGATATGAAAGAAACTTTTGTTATACGATCTGCTTCATCTGATTTAACAAATGTATCGTTTTTCAGATTTATACAATTTATATTTTCTTTCCTTTTATAACTTGATTATAATTAGAATTAAGGATGTTTTAGCGGTATAATATTAATAGCAAAAATCTGTCAAAATAAAAAAAAAACTTTTTTTACGTTTATACCGTTTGAAAAATAAAAAAAAAATAAATCCGGATTATAATAAGAATTAAAGTATCACAAAATAATATGGCTTTTAACGTCTTCGTAAAAGAAAATAGTCTTAATTAATATTTTTCCTTATTAATATTTTCCTTTCTTAATTAATATTTATGACAAAAACTTTTGATCGTGAATATCTCCTGAAATTAACTGCAAGAAACAAAAAACAAAAAAAAAAAATACGAGTAATTTGCAAAGAGAGAGAAAGAGAGAGATATCTTTCTACAATTCTTAGTAAATAACTTTTAAACGAGTAAATGGATCTAAATCAAGTTTTGCACAAATATTTGTTGGAGTTTTCTTAATATATGTGAAAATTTTTATTTCGTTGACAATATTTTTTCCTTGTCAAGTTTGTCAATAAGTGCTATGATACGCAACATTCCATAAGAATCAATACTAACTTTTAAACTTAAAGAATTTTTTCAAACCGTCAAGAGAATTGTGCTGAGGTTTTGCACAGATAGTCAGAAGAAATTTTCACGCCTTTGTCAATATTTTTACATATGACACATCCTTAATATTTTCCCGAATCTTGCTACCTCTTGCATTCCGCTAACGTGAAACGAGACGAGAGACCGGGCGCGGAAAATTCATGTGAAGACAAGCAATCTCCACCGCATGAACGCGAACCCTTCGGACGGTTTCCATGACATCGCTATAATTTTATTCGCATCGACGAGCCTGGGATAAAATCGCGGACCGCGTGTGCGAAACCACGCCGTGATAAAGAGCCACGCCGTGATTATTCGTCGCGATCGATCGATCGGCAAAAAAAAAAGAAAGAGAGGAAAGGAAGAGAAGAGAAAAGACGACAAAGCAAAACAGAAAAAAAAAAAAAAAAAAAAATAACCGAGTCCACCGCCGCTCGCTAAGGAAACTCGTCTAAAGAGAAGTCTCCTGTTTCTCACGGAGGCTCAGAAGGCAGAGAGAAGATCGGCGCAAGTTTGCTGCGCAGTGACGTATGCGCTCTTATAGAGGCAGTGCCGACGCTAGCTTAGTTCTAGTGATAGTTTACGATAGAGTGTGCGTACTGTGCGGTAGACCTCGTCGACATCGGTAACGCGGTTGTTGCGCCGCTAGTCGAGTAAGTATCGATCAACCGGATCAGAGACGCAGATGAGGACGAGGACGGCGACGAGGACGACGACGACAATGATAATGCCGGTCGATCCTCGCCACTCTATTCGTCTACCTCGCGGCGGTCTACCTTCCCGGGTTACCTCTCTCTCTCTCTCTCTCTCTGTCTCTCGCTCTCATCCGGAATCTCTAGCGTCATGTGTATAGCAGCTCTCACACATGCACACACACCCACACATACGCATACACATAGACGGTAGAAAGAAAGAGAACCGACCAACGCGGACGTACCCCCCGGCCCTACCACTCACTTTCTCACCCCGTCGTCCGACTCTCTGTCTACCCCCCACCCCTTCCGGCCGCGGCTCTCTCTCTCTCTCTCTCTCTCTCTCTCCCTCCCCCATATCTGTATAGTGCAAATTTCGCGGCGGCCCGAATGTTTTCTTAAGGGATTCTTCCCACGACGCGATTATTCCGGAGTGGTCGGGCCGATCCGGGGGGAAGATCCATTCCCGCGCGAGTGCAATTAAATAAAACTTAATAGACCGTCTCTCGCGCCTCGAGCTCTCTCACGCGGGCGAATGTGTGAGGAGCGTGTGTGACTCTCGTCTCTGTGCATCTCGTCTGTTTCTCCAGGAGGCAACGAGACGCAACGACGCTCTCGGCGTTCCCGCGGGGAGCAAGAAGAAGAAGAAGAAGAAGAATAAAGAGAACAGAGCGAATCACGTACGATATATATACACCGTGTATGTATGAACGAGTAGTGAAATTTTTCCGAAAGCCCGCAGGCAGGCGGCGTTCCTGTGGGGGGTGACGTCGCGTCGTCTCCCGCAGAGAAAGAAAGAAAGAAAGAAAGAAGGAAGGACAGAAAGAGAGAGAGAGAGATATATATATATATATCCCGTTCTCATTCCCGTCGTAGAGGGAAAAGACAGTCCGACAAATCCGATGCCGACATGACGATAATTCGTCGTTCCCTCGTCTCCGTCTGTCGTCCACCATTCAGACAATTCTTGGCCGCGGCTCCGACAGACACGTGATTCGGCCGAAAGTACGGCATCGTAGTTTGTTTGCGGCGAGGAGGCGGCGGCCTGCGATAATAGGTTCCGAAGGCGCGTTGTTCCTCCTCCTACTTCTCCGCCGAAATGCGTGCGTGCTGTCTACAAACGCGCGAGTGTGAACGCGCGAGTGTGAACGCGCGCGAGCGCGCGCGCGCGCGCCCACTCGTTTGTCCGCCCGAACGTGCGTGCGTGCGTGCGTGCGTGCGTGAATTTTTCGTCGGTCGAAAAATCGAAAATAATATAATAAAATATATATGATACGTAAAATCGAAATATATATACATATATATATATATATATATAACGTTCGCGGTTTTTACGTGAGTGCGTCTCTGTACGTGTAGGGAGGAGTGTGCGTGTGTGTGATATTGTTGTTACTAGACTTATGCCGGACAGCCATATTGTACATTTTTCTTTTTTTCTTTTTTTTTTTTTAATTCAACCGTCATTTAACCTAGCCCTAATCCCGCGATAATCTCTCTCTCTCTCTCTCTCTCTCTCTCTCTCTCGATATATGTGCAAGCGAATATTTCGAAATTTTGTGCTAAGTCTTCCCCCTTCGTTCCCCCTTTTTTTCTCGAGTCGGGATATCGGTACCCGCGAGACCCCTCTTTGTCTTTGTTCCGATGGCGTACCCCGTTCCGCGCACGCAGGTGATATATGCCGCCTTAAAAAAATATAATACGTTGTATTTTGCCCCCTTTTTCTCTTTCTTCGTGACTGAAAGAGATCGTCGGTTCTCGCATGTCATATTTTTTTTTTTTTTTTTTTTTTGAAAAAGTCAGATCCGGTAAATTAGACATTGAAATGTTAAATTCGTTATTTGTTTCATTAATTATATGTCCAAAAATAGCTCTCGAGAAAGAGGTCCTTTTTGCTGCAGCAACGGATACGGTTTCTTCTCCCATTCTGTTAAGAATTAGCAGCGGTGTCTTTGTTATATAAACATTTCACATTTTTTTTTCACTACTACTGACTTTACAGATGTATCCTAGTTTTGTCAATTATTATTCAGATGATACGAATGGATATTTAGACATTATTTTAAGAATCTTTACATATTTCATATAACTGTTTGCTCTAGTTTATTTATAAACATTTTATTTATATGCGCATAACTGATATGATAGCCTAGATATCAATGAGTATCCTTGTTTTTAACAGGCAATTTGTCTATCATTGAACGGCAATCATGGAATCTGGGAGTAGCTTGCCCAATGCGGGCAATTATCCTGGAGGCGATCGTCAGCAGTTCTGCGTCTCGTGGAATTCCCACCAGTCCAACATGCACAGTGCGTTTCCAAAGTTGCTGAGCTCGGAGCAATTTGTGGATGTGACTTTGGCTTGCGATGGAGGCTCGATAAAATGTCACAAAGTCGTGTTGTCCGCCTGCAGCGACTATTTGGAGCGTCTACTGTTGGAGATACCGTGTACTCATCCTGTTATCTTCTTGAGGGACATGAAGATGTGGGAACTTCAAGCTCTGGTCGAATTTATGTATCGTGGGGAGGTGTACGTCGAGCAGCAACAACTCGCTACATTGATGCAAGCAGCAGAAGTTTTGCAGGTTCATGGCTTGATCCATTTACATTTATATGTCTATATTACAATGTCTAGTATATGAATCATTGTTTTTTTGAATTCTTTATTTTTTACTCTTATACTCCTTTTAACCTTAGTAGGAGAAAGCAGAAATCGTGAAATTGTATTTGCTTTTGTATTTTTACATAAAGATATGTCATTCTTACACATATATTTTTATTTGATAGGTTCGTGGCTTATCTACTCAGGGATGCGAAAATTCGTCGAATGACAGCAATACACAATCGTGTGATTCTAACGCACCTGTCACTCCATCGACGCCTACTCCCGGTGACAGTACTAATTATAAAGCTGATACTTCTTCCAATGACGGAAGTACCTCCGACTTCCTCTCATGTTCGACAATGCCCGCGACTAGCACAGGGAACAATACGTCCACCATCACCCCTGTCTCGCACAATCCCAATACAACAAGTAACTTTGTAAACATGGAGCACAGCGAAGCGTTACAACATCTAGAGAAGGCTTTAAGTGCTTGTGAGGCGACTCTCACTGAAACTCAGGGTATGGTGAAGATGGAGCCGGACGAGCAGTTCTCTCAGCAACAAGATGTCAAACCATATTCCATTAGTATGGTACCCAGTAGTAATTGTAATCCTAGCAGCCCATTTCCTCCAATCGAAGGTGAGCAACGTTATCTCTCTCATTTATTCAGGCATCGATATCTAACGCACCCTTGTGCTAAGCTAGATGTATTGACACCTTTTGCGCATATCTTTAAAAGGTTATCAAAGACGACAAAGGCGTTCAGAAGAAGAACTCAAGCTAGCTTCGGATATGGTGTCACGTGGCATGACATTTCAAGTAGCCTCGGAAAAGTACAAGATACCGATCAGCACAATTCGATTCTACATGGTCAGAAAGGGCATCCTGCAGAGGCGAAAACGCGGCCGTGGTTCCAGCAACCTCGGCATGAACAGTCAACCGGGTAGTCCGGCAAGTCCACCGTATCATATGATGAGTTACCGTTTGCCGGAGAGCCTAAATTCCAGCCTACCGTAGTGCTGTATAAAGAAGTAGTGAGTTTTTAGACTTCAGTTTTGAATCGAACAAATTTTTTATCGCCGCACTCATAGAGCTGTTCCAGACCGCGTCTCGCCGATATATTTTTAACTGCCTTGCACTGAAAGTTTATTTATATTTTATATTAATTATTATTTTTTTTTCTCCTTTCTTCCAATTTGCACTTCATTATTCATTCGCGGCGCAGCGATATGTTTGCGCTTTGATTTACAAGACTTTTATATTTATGGCATATAAATGTTTTTCCGCATTTTTATGCTATCGTCGACCGCGTGCGCATGAGATATAATTTGTGTCTCGAACAGCTCCACTCCATGTATATAAAAAAATACCATATGTAAAAGTTCGGACACAGCATTAAGTTAAATATCTCGCACGCCTTATATCACATTTATGTTGAATTCAGTGTCTTAGGAAGACTGCCTAAAATCCATTTTTTTTTTTTTTTTTTTTTTTTTTTTTTTTTTTTTTTTTTTTTTTATTGTAGAATATGCTTACATTCATTTATTGACGCATGTAACTGGTCACGTCAAGGGGGCACATTACAGAATGAAATAGCACATCGCGAGAGAACTTCGGCAAAATATTATGAATTAATACTGATTATAATAATGTGATTTCATACTTACAAATACTTCCATAATTACAAATACTTGCGTTTCAGGGAAATGACGCTAAAGATCAAAAGATATTAGATTGTGCATTTAACTAATAAGAAGTTTTTAGATCTTATTATTTCAAAACTTTTTTTATATGCAGGATTCGTATACATAAGCGCCCTTAATATATAATAATAAGACAGAGAAATGTTCTATGGAATATAGATATATTGATACAAATGACAATTTCTTTATGCTGTGGACGAACGTTGCGCGTATGGTTGATTCTCAGCCGTGTTCCGTTCTTCTACTTAGTGACCGTATGTAGCTAGTCTGCATATGTGGATAGTGTGAGATATGTTTTTTGGATCTTACATCAATGTCGCTCATAGCGAGAAACAGATTTACAAAGTACGGTTTTAAAAAGAAAAGAGAAGAAAAGAAAATAAAAGAAAAGAAAAGAAAAGAAAAGAAAAGAAAAGAAAAGAAAAGATAAAAAAAATAGAAAAAAAAAGAAGAAAATTGACTATGTCATATAATGGATATTTTTTTAATGACCTTGAAATATTTTGACGAGAAGACATTTTGTAGTATAAGTTATTTTTTATTACATCATATTTATATGATTCACAGTGTGAAGCTCATCTCGTTAAGTTACTGTGGCATTTGCATGGCACACATAATATGTATGTATTTACCGAGTATTTATCTTTCTGTATTTTAAATGATACCTTCACGGAAGGTAAAGCATTTCGATTATTGCACACTGTATATCCTGCGCCAGAGTGACGCTTAAAGATCAAAAAATGTATACAATTGTAGAAAGTCAGGACTTGTCCATGAACGTCGATTAGTAGTCACTATGTTTAAGACTGGTAACACGTGGCTAACATAACCAGATTTTTAAAGTCTTAGACACAGCAATCCTCAATCTATTATACAGATATTTTTGTAGGCACTTTGTCGAGAAAGGTCTCTTCTTTCTGCCTCTTTATTCTATATATATCTTGACGATAACTTATGCAGTAAGAGGAACCTGGTATTTATTCAAAGTTTACCATTTAGCTTTGTTAAACATCACAAGAGAGATGAACGATCATGACGTAGTGTAATGCTTTTTACATGCTAGTGTACAAATAACAGCATTTGTAATTGACGATAAGAATCATACCCTGGTGTCTGTAAAAATCGGTGATACGTCGAGTTCTCCGATTTATTTTTACACACACCAGTTCTGCCTTTTCAAAGATGTTTAATTGTATGACAACAACTGTGGCGCGCATACAATTGTAATTGTACGGTGTATTGCCTTTGTTACATAGCATTTGGATAAAGCCATATTTTTCCATGCAATGCAATAATCCAGCAAAATAAATGACAGTTAAAACTGAGAAGCAGCCTAAAATAGGAAAGAGTGCCAGATACAAAACTAAAGCGGACATGAACAATAACACATATAGAGGATAAAGTTTATCTCTATCACTTAGAGTGTGTAACTGCCTTTCTCTGGCCTCATATACTGGATCATTAATTTATTTATATTAGACAATATTATACAAAAGATACATGTAAAGGAAGAAACTAATCTAACTTAGAAGGCTTGTTAGAGCTACTATCGAGTGCAGTAAGATTGCTGCCATCCGACTGACGATGAAACACGTTTCTCAAGAAGTAAAGTTGAACATTTAATCGAAACATTTATGTCACAGATCTTACATAATTGTATTTATTATCATTTATTTCATTTCTTTGTGCGATTATTATATATTTAATGCAATTGATTGTTTCTCCACTTGTGTTTTACGATATATCGAAATATCGGAGAGAGAAAAGAAAAATTAGTCGCATATTGGACATTGTGATGTATGCTAATGCAAATTAAAAGCACGACTTACAATTGTTGCCTGTTGTAATGTCCAGTAACTGAAAGACAATTGAACTGTAATGACTTACTTATATATAGCATTCTTTCCAATCGAAGAATCAATATATCATGTAAATCATTCTCGTTCTAAGAGTTCCAGTTGACAAATATTTTATACGGATCTATTAAACCAGTATTTCAAACCAATGAAAAATAATTAGTTTTCTAATAATAATACAATACATTTTATGTGAATTTAGTACAGTGCTTAAGTCATTAATGCTCAGTGTATCTAACAAATATTTTTAGTGGAAATCCGTGTCATACTCACATGTGTATCATAATGTCTTAAAGTATGTAACTAAACCACAATCAAAGAAGTATGAACGATACTTAATGACTATTATCATAATAGCCACTATTAATAGCAGTAAATAAGTAGCCATTTTGAGGCAGTTTATATTATATTTAATTACACCATATCGCTTTGGTCTCTCCGTTTTTTACGATGGTATTATTATTTGTAGATAGAATCATAACTCTAGAATCGATCGAACCTCGAATCACTTATTTTTAAGTCTATTTTTTACAGTTACCGAGAATTAAATAGGCAATGCAATTGAAAACACAACACACATAAACACACAGATGAGATCTGTAATTTGCGTAATCGATGCGATCGTGATGGATAACTTGTCGTTTAACTTTTGTTACTTTTTTTTTTTGGATTATATATTATATACATGACTACATTATATGCTATATACACGATTACATTATCGAGTTTGACAAAAACCATATATGTGCATAAGTAAGTATTTTTATACAGCCTCTTTTTAGCTTAAGTTTTTATTATTAGTGATTGGATTATAGATTGAATTATAGATACTGGATACGTTATGTAGTGAACTTTCCGATGTAATATTTTGCACGTGAGTTTACGGGCGTGCATAATTTTTTTATAAAAAAAGAATAAAAAGAATAATTATCACTTAGATACTCTACAAGAAAATTTTTGTGGAATTATTCTATCTAATTTGGCCGTTCAAATTTTGTTATTACATCGGAAAGGGTATACTCAAGACAATTTACATTCTTTGATAAACATATATTAGTTTTTGTTTTCTAAGAGATCGATAACAACATATATAGTTGCTTGCCTATTTACGACGAAAATTTATGTTAAAAATTTGCTTTGTAGTGTTTCGTAAATGAAAATTTGTGTAGCGACAAGAAATGCGATTGACTTGTAAAAGTTCAATTTTCTATAATTATAGATTTCATAAGAGTAATAAATCTAAAATATAATTATATATTAGAGCTTTATAAGGATGATATATCAGGAGTGTGTGCCATATTACATTGAACCGCCGTCGCCGTTGACACTTGAATCGTTCTCCATAAGACTCAGTTACTCAGTTTCCTCCTTGGCGCTACTTGTCCGAAGCGCGCGATTCCAGTATTATACAATATCGCGTATGCGAAAGCCTTCGACTGCATCCGTTTAACGGATCCTTAGATCCTTAAGCATTCTAGTAGAATATAGTCACACTTATTATTACTACACAAATGTATATCTTGCGTTGTTCTCGAAAACTTGTATTCAAGATTCACTCTAACGCGTGTTAATGACTACTGATTCCTCATTGATGATCAGAAGCGAAAAATTACGAGTTTCCTCTTTTTCTTGCGAAATACACACATTGAAGTAAATAAGTTTTCTTTTACCACTTATCTTTGTTAATATAAATTAATAAAACACAAAAACTTCTTTTTTCGTTATTCTGTATTAATAAATGAACGTATAATTTCATCTAAGGAAATGGACTTTACGAGAATTGACCAAGATTTTATTAATTGACGAATCAAAAAGAGTTTTCGTAATATTTTATTAATCTATATTATCGAACACGAGTAGTCCCATTAAAAAAAAAAAACTTATTTATTTCGATGTATTTAAAAAAAAAACTCATTCTCAAATTGATTTCTCGCTTCATAATTCAGTACAAGTCGATAAGGAACCAGGAGCCTCTTAATACATATTCACACTTTGGTGCTCTTTCGCGATTCCTTTGTTAGTCTTCGTATTCGAGAGATAATAATGCTGTCGTGTATTTCAACGAAATCTTTTAATATCATATAACGAATTATCTTGTTGCACAGCGACTGTTAGCGCATGCTAAATGTTTCGAATATGAATATGTGCAATGAATTAGCATCACATTAGCAAATAGATTCGATCTTGCGGAATACGGCATTATTATAAATATACTTTGAATACGAAGGCACCGATTTAAAGAGCGACGATTTGTATTTGGATTTGTTGGAGAGCACTTAGTTATCGTTGTATGCGCGTTCTGAAACTATGGGACGCCGAAGACGTGCGGATTCAGTGTAATACGGCGAAAGGCATGCATGTGTACGCGAAAATACGACGCATATGCGCACATACATACATACATATACATATATATATATATACATACATACATACATACATACATACATCTGTACACAAAGTACAGAAGAGACATATAAATAAAGAGGCGAGAGGATCGAAGCAGATCCGAACTCGTCTCGCGACTGTAATTACAATTCGCAAAAAAATATACCGTGCCGTTCGGTTTGTTGATCGCAACAAACCAGCTTTTATAATTCGCATGTAAGATCACCGGTCAGGGTGTAAGATCTTAATAAAATCGGTTACGGGTGTCGTATTGTTATATAGAGAGATGCACACAACGTGCATTACACGACGGAAGAGAAAAAGAGAGCGAGAGAGAGAGAGAGAATGAGAGTAAAAAAGGGCGAGTAACAAAAAAAAAAAGTAATTATAGCGACAATGTTAAGTATAATTTGAGAATGACATTTTTGAGCGTAGATAGATAAGAGTTGCGTCGAAGAGAGAGCGAGAGAGAGAGAGAAAGAGAGAGAGAGAGAGAGAGAGAGAGAGAGCGAGAGAGAGAGAGAGAGAGAGAGAGAGAGGAAGGAAGAAAGAGAATTCTTTTTGGCGCAACGAAGGAGATGTCTTGACGGTCATGTGTGTATTTGAAGTACTTTTGAAAGTAACCTTGACTTCCGAGAGCTAAAGATAAAAAAAAGAGAATGGTGAAAAGAGTGCATGTGCGTGTGCGCCGAGGGAATATATACTAAGTTTTATTGCCGCGGTTCACATTCATATTATCAGAGATAATAATTATCATTATTTTACTTTAATGATTAACATCCATATATGATTCGTATTCGGTCGTAAGAGATCCTTACTGCAGAAAAAAAAAATCTAGACTTAATTATATAAAATTGTATAATTATATACGCGATATATACATATATATATATATATATACATATACATATTGGATGAGTTGTCCAATAAAAATCCCAGCAACAAAGAATCGCGTGGGGCAGTCGTCCTCGCGATCCGGACGATGCACCGTCGCACCCCCCCCTCCCCCCCCTCTTCCCGCCTCCACCCCTCCCCCCATCATTCTATATATTTTGACGATCTTTTGATTTTGAACTTAATCTTGATGAGATATCCGAAGGATTTCATTACATGACGTTCTCGAAAAAAAAAAAAAATTAAAAAAATAAAAGCTATGAGGGACTGTAATTCGAAACTCTGTGCGCATTTGTAGGCACTCTGACATTCATCAAGTATTGTTGTTTAATTTACGTAATTACTGTGTAAACTGTATTTTAAGGAACGAGAAAAAAAATGCTTATAATTTTAAGATCGTGTAACATGTGTTAGTGAAAGCATGCTTCTAAGTAGAGTGATAGGACAATGCTATAACAATAATTATAATTAAAATTAATTATGACTATAAGGCGCATTTAATAAGTGCAAAGTATTTCCTAATAAAAGTACTGCTAAAAAAAAAAATGTGCCCGCCTTTTTTTTTCTTTTATTACATCCCGACTGTGTTAATGTTTTATCGAAATGAGTCGTCTCCTTTGTTTTAGGAAGGCGACGAATTATTACACTTTTTCTCGTAATGGGAAAAATGTATGTCTACATCTTGTATATTTTTATAATTATAATAATATTAATAATACGTACATATTTAATATTATAATAATTTATTATTATAAGCAATTTTTTATTTATCTTTTATTTATAAAAAAAAAAAAAATGAGATTGCACGAGTGCTGTCGAAATTTCTTCACATTTTTCAAATGATTCTGAAACAAATTATTTTCTAAAGTAAATGAGATATTTTTTCCCAAGAAAAATTCCTCCTTATCTTCTCGTCTCGTTGACTTTAATGTCACCGCTTCGCGAATCCTCTCGACAGAATTTGCGCGGTGTAACAAAGTGTTGAGGAAATTCAGAGAAATTCGGTTTAATTTCGGATCATAGGATCAGTGAACTTACCAAAAGGCGTAGTTGTAGACAAGAAGTGAGAGAGAGAGAGAGAGAGAAAGAGTGTTGTTGTTGCTCCGTTATTATATACTCGGTGCACAAAAAGGAAGGGAGGGATTTTTGTATGTGTTGGCATATGAAGTATACACATCGCCACGTGTCATATATATA
>JBCEZX010000008.1:5590922-5614037 GCA_039654345.1 Cataglyphis cursor | reverse complement strand
GACGCGCTCCTTAGTTACGAGCGCTCGGCGATGCGTTACTAAGGCGCGAGCGGCAAGAGGGGAGCAGTAGGCGTGCGTCAAGAAATTCGGCCGAAAGTTGCAACTAAATCCCAGCACTGATTACTAATCGAAACAACTAGAATCGCAATTGCAAATTCCCTGGAGAGATTTTTATGTAAAAATGAACATATTAATCTTTCAGACAGATATATTCTCAAAGGATTCTCTCTCTGTAAGAAATTTTTGCGTAATAACGATGATATTTTCGTCACTAGAGCGGATAAAGGTCAAGTTACAGTAGTAATGGATAAAAAGGATTACTTGGAAAAAATGGAATCTATACTAAATGACCAATCTACGTACAAAAAAATTGAACAAGGATCCAAGTAGACAGTTAACCAACAAAATTAATCTACTCGTTAAATCTTGGCGTAGCAACGGCTTAGTAGATAAGTCCACATACAAATATTTAAACATTACAAATGGGAATTTGCCACGATATTATGGACTGCCTAAGATTCATAAAACTGGTTTTCCTATACGTATTATTGTGTAGTCACTGAGCAATCCGTTATATAATATATTGAAGTACATTCATAATATTTTACATAAGTCGAATTTGCAACCTAAATCTCATATCAAAGACGGCTGGTCATTTGCTGCTAATATGAAAGATAAACTTATTAATGACGACAAAATAATGATATCACTTGACGTTACGACATTATTTGCTAACATTCCTAAAGAGTTAGTTTTGCGCGCTATCGAAAAACGTTGGAATGACATTGCTCCGAATATGAAATTTAACTTGCTTCAATTTTTATATGCAGTGGAAATTGTCCTCGATTCGACTAGTTTCTCTTTTAACAGAAAGTTTTATAAACAGATCTTTGGCAGTCCTATGAGGTCTCCTTTATCACCTATTTTAGCAGATTTTGTGATGGATGATTTGGAGACACTCTGTTTGAGTTTGCTTAGTTTTATTGTTCCTGTATTACAGATACGTGGATGATATCTTTGCCATCGTTCCACGTGCAAAGGTTGACGAGATTAATTTGATTTTCAATAGTTATCACCAACACTTAAAATTCACACATGAAATAGAATCAGATTCATGTATTAACTTTTTGGACACCAGTGTTATCCGTTCTAACGGAAAAATTTTAACTAATTAGTATAGAAAACCTACTTGTTCCAATAGATATATTAATTTTTATTCGAATCATCCTTTTAAATATAAAATGAACACCATTTTTAATCTCGTTGACCATGCTATTTTACTATCCGACGATCAGTTTCATGGTAAAAACATTGATGTCGTGAAACAGATTTTACTCAATAATTGTTTTCCGATACATGTTATAAACCGTTATATTTATAAGCGACTTAATTTTCTGAAACACCGTGGTAATAGTATTCCGAATACCGAGGAAAATAGTACAGACAAACCTCCTACATTGCATTACCATTTGTTGAAGGCTTGAGTGACGACATTGGTCGGTTGTTTAAAAATATGGGTTTTACGGTTGTACAATATACCTAAAAAATTAAATTCATTGATTAAAGATGGACTGCCTATTAATAATAGAACAGAAGTTGTTTATAAAATAAATTGCAAGAACTGTAGCGCTTCGTATATCGGCCAAGCAAAAAGACACTTAAGCACCCGGGTCAAGGAACATTTTAATAATATAAAAATGCACGCAAGTAATCTTTCCGTAATTAGCAAACACAAATTAGAATTTGATCATGACTTCGATTGGTCAGCGCCTGATATTCTGCATACTGAAAAACATGTAAGAAAGAGAGAAATAGCTGAAATGTTCTTTATTAAAAAATTTGACAATACTATTAACTCTCAAAAAAACACAGAGAATTTAAACAATATACGATAGATTAATAAAGATCGTTTAGTCGTCGTTCTCAGTATTCCAAACATAGTGGTTGACATAATGTCAGTTTGACATTTCGATTTTTCTCTTTCAACTTTTTAACTATAACGCAGGTACATAATTCCGTTTATCTCATTTCTGTAACGTGACTATCATTATTTATACTACTGTTATTTTAGTTCACTTGATAAGGACCAAAATCATATGGTCGAAACGTTGTGACAGAACTATCAAACAATAAATTGCCAGTTGGTATAAACACTCGTCTATTAATATATTTATATTTATTAATATATTTATATTTATTATTTTTTTTAAATACAAATTTATTAATACTAATATATTAATATTATATATTAATTACATTAATACTAATTGAAATATAAATAATTTATTAATCTATTTTTTTTTCTATATAAGACTGAATGTATACAATGTATATAATTTATATGCATATAATATGTATATAATTTAATCTGAAAAATTGCATGCAGGCGCGAACGTGAACGCCACGTCGCCGATCATCGGCTCGCCGCTGCACGTGGCGTGCGCTGATAATATCCCGAATCGACTGGAGATCCTCAGCATGTTGCTGGAGCGCGGGGCCGACCCGAACCTGGTGATCCGAAGCGACGACGGTCCGGCGCTGCGCCCGGTACTCGCCGAGTACGTCGCCTCGAACGAGAATCCGTCGGTGGAGGTGGTGGCGTTGCTCCTCAAATACGGCGCTCGAGTGGTGATCAAGACGCAATTTCGCGATCCACACGGTATCCTTAACTCACTGCAAAATACAGCCGACAAACCGCCGCTGTTGCGCGCGCTCCTGGAGGCGGCGGAGAGTTTCGATCCCTGCATGATACGACGGTCCAGCAGTCTGACGGATGCCCAGAAGGCTCTGGTGATGGAGGCGGCTAGGACCCCGTTGCCATTGACCCATCAGGCGAGACTGATAGTTCGCAGGCTCTGCGGCACCAGGCTACCCAAGATCGTCAGGAAGCTGCAGCTGCCACAGTCATTGCATCGTTATCTCCTTTATGATTTTTATTAACAAGAGGATCGGTCGGAAAGAGGGGAGAGATTTTTTGTTGTTGAAGGAGAATTTCCTTGGATTTCCGGGGGAAATTTTTCAAAGATCCGGTACTATTATATTCCATGCCCGGGCTAGAGCTCAGCTACAACTGAAGCTTTCAAATGCAAAATAATACGAATCCATATATAAGGATATTTTAATATATTGATATATGAATTATATTGTTTATAAAAAAAAAATTTTTAGCCCTTTGACAAAATTTTTAATAATCTGAATAATTTGAACAATTTGTAATGTATACATTATTAATATACAGAGTGTCCCAAAACTCTGGAAACGGTTGAATATTTTGTGAACAATGTATTTTAGAAAATAATGTTTCAGACAAAAGTTGTAAGGCTCAAAAAGACGCATTTAATGACAGTATTAATTTGATCATAGGTGGCATTGCTAAAGTCAGGTCAAGGTCAACTTAAAATTTTTAAATAGAAACCCCCATTTTTTATTCCATATTCTTGTAGCTTATCTCGAGAGCTTTTCAAAATACTACAATAAAGTATTTTTTTATTAAGTACTTTTTGAATTATGGAGTTTGAAACTTACAGTACCGTCGGTACAAATCCGTGCAACCTCCACGCGGTACATCTTGAATTCTGCCGGCGGTACTGTAACTTTCAAGCTTCATAACTCGAAAAATATGGTAAAATTAATACCCTCATTAAATGCGTCTTTTTAAGCCTTACAACTTTTGTCTGAAACATTATTTTTTTAAATACATTGTTTATAAAATATTCGTTTCCAGAGTTTTGGGACATCCTGTATATGAAAAAATCGTCTCGATACAGCAATCAAATCTGTGTACAAATTGTCTAAGACTCTCTCTCGATTAATAATGGACTATGTAATATTTTTTTTGCATCTCGAAGCTTCCTCAAAGTTGTATCAAAATCGTAGACTTGACGCAAAGAAGGCTGCAAATATCAAGTATTGTATATATATATCAGAGAATGAATTTCTTGGTACTATATTGAATTTGATGGCATTGTCAAAGATTGTTAACTGCTTTTAGGGATCGAAATCAAAGATGTAAGATATCTCATGTCTATATTAGTTCGTTGAGTACAATAATGAGGCTACGATATTGAGGCATCATCCTCCTATTTCTACTTGTTAGTATTCTATTTTTGCACGACATGTATAAAGGTGAGCAACGATGATATAATCTAGTTAATGACATCAGAAATATGTATATATATATATATATATATATATATATATATATATATATTACTTATATCTGTCGTCAAATGTACGTTTTATATGCATATATTTTCTCTATACTTTTATTCGGCGCGTGAAAAAAGATTCGTTCGCGATAGAAGTGATACAAGTCGCACTGTCGTTGCTCAAATGCGCGAATAAATAATTACGATCATGACAGCCAATTTATTCGAAACTTTATATCAAATTATTGAATTTGGAAATATATATTTGAAGATTTTTATTATTTTTTTTTTTCAAATTTATAGAACGATATTATCCGATAATGCTATATCTGTCGTCGATCAACAGCGACAAACATTTGCAGATTTTTTTTTCGATGTAACCGAACACAAAGTGATGAACTTTTGTACCTTTGTTATATATAATTATATATATATATATATATATGCTCAATATATATTATATATGTACAAAAAAATAAAGGAAGAGTTCGAATTAGAATGCAACCTGTGTACCATTAGCGTTCTTGATTACAAGGCCACATATATCTATGTATGATCGAATGTGTGTGTGTGTGTGTGTGTGTGTGTGTGTGTGTGTGTGTGTGTGTGTGTGTGTGTGTGTGCTTGGCCGCGTGTGCGATGTGCGTTTGCGACGTGTAGAATATTGGTCGTTATAGTGGGAGTAACAATGTGATCCATGCACTACTTGCTATCCTCGAAACAACAGCCTCAATACTGGCATGACTTACGTCAAACTTTTGACAATCGCCTCTTGTTCATATGAGGAAACTCATAGTTTCTATATACACTTTGTATGTATTCGCTGTACGCGAATGTGTATGCGTGTCAATAACTTTTATTATTCAACGTAGGAGATAAGAGAAAAGGATATACAAAGGATGTTTTTACATTCTCTGGATATTTTCTCAAGATGTTGTTGATGCATTTGATAATTGCATAAGTTTTTCAAGCAATGTGCGAGATTGTATTCGTAGAGGAAAGAAAAGTAGGGAAGGAAGGGATTACATACACTGTAAAAAAATTTTCTAAAAATTTAGATACATTTATTGTCATTGTGTCATTTTTCTGAAAGTTCCGAGTGTGTCTGAAAATTTAGACAACATCTCAAGTAACAAGGTGACGTCAAATAATGATAAAGAAATATGAGTCAAAATAAAAACGAATAAAAAAGAATAAGGATAATAACATTAAAGAATAAGGATAGTAATAAGGATGATAATAAAATAATGAATGGATTAGAAGAAGGATCAGATAAGAAATTTTACTATAGTAGAAATGAAAATATGTAAAAATATATATTGTAATAAGTCAAAAGATAAAAAAAATTAAAAAACAGCTCAAGTGATAAAAATCAAATAAATGATAAATAAAAGATTGGAGTTCGGACGTAAATGATTGATGATTGTGATACGAGTAAATTATACGAATGCATTATGGAGAGATAACTCTTTAAAAAATCGATTAATGTATGACAATGAATCGGAATCAGACGTTTCGATCTCCTTCAGGTTCTTCTCAATAAAACTCGGATGAAACGTAAAAAAATAAAATATAAAAAAATATAAAAAAAGAATGACAAACGACAACGATGGTACAGCGTATGGTACAGCGATGCAACATAAAATATAGAAGTGTAGTTCGGCGGGACGAGATCACACATCATACAAATCACGCGCAATACAAAATACATATATAAAAATAAAGCTCGGTCCTGTTAGTCGTAGAACTTACTACGCAGATAGCAATTTCTTTTTACAAAAAAATGATGGACAAACGGAAGGAGGCGCCAAAGCAAGTGCATGCTGATTTTAGTAGATTTATTTATAGATGTCAGCCAATAATGTATAACAGTACTCAGAGTTAGTTATTCCTTTTGGGCGAGGCCTACGATCCCCCACTACTTCGAGTAGACGAATCGCCGATCGCGCTTGTAATGTTATGTCTCAGGAGCGTCCCGATCTAAAAAATATGCTGGGATAGTATCTTCCGTCAAATCGTCGTTAAAATTTACTTTGTCTGATAATTTGTATATTATTAATATATTACATACGTTATAATAATAGACAAATTATCTGGCAAAACAAATTTTAACCACGATTTGACGGAAGGTACGATTTCAGCATATTTTTTAGATCGGGACGCCCCTGAGGCATAGCGTTAAGGCCATTGCACGTTACAAAATTTTAGTCGTATGTAATCATAAGGCCGTAAGAAAATTGACCAATTACAATCAAACATTCTAAAACATAATAAGAATGTTTGAAGTGTGATTGGTTGATTTATTTACGACTTTACGATTAAAATTTTTTAACGTGCAATGGCCTTTATAAGCGCGATCGGCGGCTCAGCCGTCGAGCCTAGAACGACAGTGAAAGGCTCACGCGGCCTGTTGTGTCGCTCCGCTGATTTTCATTCCTTGTTAAACTTCCCTTGCTCGCAGGACATCGCGATCTTGCTTCCGAATAAACGATTATTGCGTCTGATTATTGTCAGTTTATACTGTTTATTGCAAATAGTGTAAAATAGTGTACATAGTAAGTTTAAAATCATTGTCGTTCAGTTACTTGTGAATTTTTCTTCTGATCATCGTCCAATTCATTTCTTATGTAAGTGCCCTTTTTCACGGCATCTTCGCTTGTACGTCTACTCAATTTGCAAACAGTAACACACACTTTGAATTTTATTTTGTCGCTCTCTTCTGGTTCCAGAGATATGTGATTTTGAAGTCAATTTACGCATTTATTTGTATCATCTTTTTGTTATATCTTACATACGTGTTTATATTCTTTTGTTTACATTTGCGTCACTGTCAATACACTTTTGTTAAGAATTTTTTTTGTTTACATTTAGTTGTTCTTGTATTGCTAGTACATTTCAGACTCATACGCTTGTTCAGTTTTGCTAGGAATTTCAAAACAAGTGTAGCAATAAAAACTTTATGAATTGATTTGAATGAATTTCCCATCCACATAGCAATTAGGTAGAGTGGATTTCGCTTCGCGTTGTAAAATATATACGAAATAGGAAAGGTTCCGTCTCTGTAAATGTAAACAGATACTTTTTGCTTTACATAAAAATACATCGTAAACAAACTTTATTTTTTCTTATTTTATAACAGAAAAAGCTTTAAAATTGTGAAATTTTAAAATATCTCTAGAAAAGTTTGCCACAAAATTTAAAGTGTGTGTTATTTATGCCCTTGAGTATATTTGTGTATATTTATGTGTGTGTGTGTGTGTATGTGTGTGCGTATGGATATGTGTGCGTGATATATGTATACCGCTTACATAAGATTTGATAACATTTTATATTCATTTTATTTAATCTGTTTTTTCTTAATTTCCTCTTTTTTAAGGGGTTTAACCATCCTGACCTTTCGAAAATGGGCTTATTTTTAAAAATCTGTAAATTTGAAAGTATAAAACAAAATTTATTTATTTTTAGCCACATAGTAGATTAGGATTTTAAGAATCTCTTATAAGTTTCAACAAAAAATAGTAGATTAGGATTTTAAGAATCTCTTATAAGTTTCAACAAAAAATATTCCAAAATGGCGGCGCTGCAACTGTTGCCGTGGAGGTCCACGCGTGGTAAACCTGCATAAAAGGGGACCCTCCTCGTATGATTTTGACCTTGACATATGTTATCAAGATCATGACCCTGAACAACATACAAAAGGTTTTAGCCGTCGGTCATTATTAATTAAAAAGTTATTAACAAAAAAGGTATGAAAAATATAGTTATTTTATACAGTTATTTTGAGTATTGAAAGACATAAACAATTATTATGTATGTGGAAATAATATATGTATAAACGAAGAAAATCATTAACAGTGAATTGTATATTCAACAGTTTTTTTGTTAAAGCAGGAAATAATTGATTGATTTAATGGTAAAACTGCGCACATTTTTCCATGCATGTACTGCAATAACAATTCTATTTATATTGTAAAGCGCTTGCTTTGCAAAAGCAAAAGTAAGCGGTATTATTATGGCTGTTCACATATACTTGCGATTCTATCTATACAGTGTCAAAAATGTAAATTGTATTTATAATACTTATTTTGTTAATAACTTTTTAACATGATCGTGACCGCCACTTATTTCAAAGTTAAGGTGATTCAGGACGATGATCTCGATACATATGTCAAAGTCAAGATCGAGGGAGGTTTCCTTTTATGCAAGTTTACCAAAATAACTGCTATATTTTTTATACCTTTTTTAATAATATAGCAAACACCTTCAGCTTTAGCACCTTCTCCGTAAACAGCACATATTTTGTTTGCTGCTTACATGGCATTTTTACCTTTCCGGTAAGAAAAGCATCAAATGCCTATAACGCACTTTGTTTCCTTCTATATTCAAAAGGGTACAGAACTGACAAAAATCAATATATTCTAACCAATCTTTTTTCTAAAGATGGCTGAAGTGTCATCTTCAAGAATATGTACACATGTTATTTGTTTTCAATCATTGATATCATCTGATATATTCAGATATATTCTAATGTCACTTAACGAAAATCGATACGAACTTTTCGGACAACCGCAATATTTTAAATATTTTCTATTTTATAAGAGGAAACTAGTAGCTTTTATTTTAACTATAATTAGCTATAGATATGTAATATTTAGGATTCTTTATGACGCTTAAAAAATGTGCCATCTTTGAATTTGTTGCATAATTCTTTTTTTTTTATTAAATATTCTGGTTATAAACATTCAATAATTCAACGATGAATCTCACTTTTATTCACTTCTTCTGTTCGAGAGAGATTGCAAGTGTTACATTATACAATATATATAATCAACGCAGGCTCATTATCGGACTGTATGTGTTCGTGCATGCACGCGCTCGGTTTGTGTGTGTGCGTGTGCGTGCGTGCGTGCGTGCGTGCGTGCGTGCGTGTGTGTGTGTGTGTGTGTGTGTGTGTGTGTGTGTAGGTGTGTGCATAAACGCAAAAATTTTTCGTTTTTCTTGATTAAATGTATCGAGAAAATAAAATTCAGACGCATAATTGGATTCGGCCAAGAATTGAAATTATCTTTGCAAAGAAAAGGATCAAAGGATTAAAGGATCTTCAATTATTACTAAAGTTATCATGAAGTCTGGAAAAAACAGTACTCATATTTTAAAATCTTAGAATTTTTTTGAGGCGCAACAATATACAAGAAAGATGAAATAAAGTAATACAATTTACTATTTTTTTCTCTTTGTGTCTTTTTTATTTTTATTATCTTTTCTTTTATCAAGGATCTTCTATGACCAGTGCTGGGATTCACTTGCACATTTCGACCGGATTCCGTGGCTCACGCCTATTGCTTTCCATTCCTCGCCTGCGCGTTAGCAGAATCGCCAGATTCGCGTAACTAAGGAGCGCGACGCTCAGGAGTGTCATCATGTAAGAATGCCTAAATATAATGATAAGACAATATTTTTTTGAAAACTAAATATGTGTATATATCTGATAGAAATCTGTGAAGTCTGATAGGAGTTAAAGTCTCTAACTGATTGGAAGATTGTGCATACGAGATAATAGCTCTTTGAAATTTTACGATTTTTCGGGAAAAAGAAGTATCGCTGTGAATCGAAAATATGACAAATACAAATGAGAATAATCCGTTTTATTACTCTCTGAGCGGCGTCACGCAGGAAGATGAGGTTAGCTTTCTATTGGATCTTTTGTTTCTTTTTCTTTAATCTTTGATTTGTTTGCAAAGAGTAGACAAATTTTGGTGATTTACAATTAATCAAAGAATAAAAAATTATACGATTTTTCGTAGAAGCTGTTGGAACCAATTCGATATATACTTCAAATTCCTGGAAAGGTGATGGATGAAAAATTAATCCAGGCTTTTAATTACTGGCTAAAAATATCGCCCGACAAAATACAATTAATCCGGGAAATAGTAATCTTGTTCTACAACGCATGCGTTATGTAAGTTTGCATTTTGCTATATGATTTTTTTATGTATTTTGTATATTTTCCAATTGCACACTTTTCTAATTCTTGTAATATATATGATTGTTATATTTTGTTATATTTTTATATTATTATTATTATGTACAGAGTGTTCCATTTTAAATGACGACCTCAAATAATACTTTTATGTTCATAATAATAAGACAAATCAATTGGTATAAAGAAAATAATTGTTTTTAAGAAAAAGTATGTAATTATTTAGACTATATTTTTCTTAAAACAATTATTTGTTTTTTTTTACATTAATTAACATCTATAATATTTATTCTGTAAAATTATTTTGTAGAAATATAACAGTAAGATTATCAAAAACTAACTATCTTACGAGATATTTTATATTTTATATCAAAATATGTCAGGTTAAGATATAAAATAATTCAAAAAATATTTTATTATAATGTTTTGAAAAGCTCTCGAGATAAACTATATGAATATCCAATAAAATATAGAGATTTCCATTTGAAAAAATTGGGATTGATTGGACCCAACATGGATCCCCGATCTAAAAAATCTAATAAGATCGTCTGTTGGCCCTGTTTGAAGCCTATAACTTTTATCTGAAACATTTCTCTCTAAAATGCATTGTTTAAGATTGTTTGAATTCAAATCAAAAATTTACAAAATTATTATATATTACGATATGGGCTTAACAAAATTCATTAAGGATGTTTTGCATGTATAATAGTAGCAAAAAAATTGTTAAAATTAAAAAAAAAAACATATTTCTTACATTTATACTGTTTGAAAAATCAAACAAATAAATTCGGATTAAGAAAAGAATTAAAGTATCATAAAATAATATAAATTTTGACTTCTTCATAAATGAAAATAATTGTAATTAATATTTTTTTAAATTTATGGCAAAAACTTTTAATCTGTGAATATTCCCTCAAATCAACAAGAAACAATGAGAAACAAGTAATTTACACAAAGAAAAAAAGAGATAGATAATATTTTTTCTACTTTTTCTAATGTTTTTCAGTTTTACTGCATAAGTAAAAAGCGTTGCAATTCAATGATATCCACACAGTTTTTAGCACAGTTTTTCTCGTTCAGTTTTGCAAAGTTGTGAGCAATGCCGAATAAGATCTGTCATTTTTCTAATTGATACCGTTTTCTGAAAAAAAAACTGAGCATCATATATAATCGATATATTGGTGCAAATCATGGAAAACTATACTCTTGGGCATAGTCTTTTGTTTCCATATTCCGTCTCCGTGCAGTTCACATAATAACATGGTTTTCCTGTCCAGACGCAATGTCTTGTCTGCAACTGTTTTGAACTGCGCTGGCAAAAGTGTACAAAACGTTGCGTGTAGATCGGCCTTTTTAAAATAATAAATGGATGTAAATCAAGTTTTGCACAAATATTTATTAGAGTTTTCTTAATATACGTGAAAATTTTTATTTTATTGATAATATTTTTTTCTTGACAAATTTATCAATAAGTGCTACAATACACGATTTTCCATAAGAATAATAACTATTTAAACTTAAATAATTTCCAAATCGTTAAAGAGAATTGTGTAGTCTTACAGTTTTTGCACCTACTCAATAATAATTCTTTTATAAAGCATTATAGAAAAAAATGGTAAAGGACATTTCTATTCAACTATACTCTATCCATTTACCAGCGTTGGCACAATCTTTACATGCTACATATTTTGGCTTTGGATTTTAGATTTTAATTTGATTAATTTATAGCCGAAAGCCAAAAAGTTTTAAGTTTCGCGTAAAGCTAGAATAATATTTAAATGGAAAACGGGGAGAACAATTTGAAATTTGACTGTAAATATTAACTGTAAATATTATGTATGCAAATATTATGTATGTCAAGTTTTAAAATTCCGATTTAATCTTTATACATATATTTATATCCATGCCAAAGATGGATTAAAAGACAATCCAAAAAACGTATATTTTTAATTCACATTATTTAACAAAATTTAACAATGATAAGTTTACCAATACTTGCACCTTGGCGTATCAGTTTCCCCACTTTGTTATCCCCAATTGTTTTTATTTTGAGCTTATTGTTGTTATCGAAACTAACATGATTGTGTCTAATTTTAATATGTAATTTTTATGTTCACCTTACATTTATTTATATTATTATTTTCATATTAGATGTATAAAATTGAATTTATATTAATCAAAAAAGCAATTCTCTAAATATTTTTATAAGATTATAATTTCTTTTTATAGTGTTGATGATATTCAAGATAATTCTATTTTGCGAAGAGGTATTCCTGTCGTTCACTCTATTTATGGAATTGCTAACTCACTAAGCGCTGCAAACTATGCATTACTTATCGTCATGGAAAGAGTTATTAATTTGCATCCTGCAGTAAGTAATCACATTTCCACATACTTACAAAAAAAGATAAAGTAAACAATATACTTTAATCACATTATACGTACAAACAAATTGAAAATAAGAAATCTCTTGTTCTCTTTTTTAAGTGCTCAATCTAACGTTTTTATAAAATACAAAATTCAAATAATACCTCAATTCCTTGAATTCTATTCTTGACATCATATATATACTTAAATAAACTGAAAAGAATTTAGTTAATTTTTTATATAAGGAAAGTAAGAGTAACTGCTAAGACTTGACTGAAGGAAAGAACATTTAAAAAAATACATATTTTATAAGTCCTCAAAAATACATATTTTATGTATCCTTAAATATATATATATATATATATATATATATATATATATATATATATGTTTTATGATATTTTAATATATACAACATAAAACTCATTAAGATTATAAAAAGCAATTTCATATTTGCTTGTTAGATAAAATACATTTTGTTACACTAACTGCGTTTTTTTAGGCAATGAAAGTGTACGTGGAACAAGCGTTAGAATTTTATAGAGGTCAAGGAATGGATATTTTTTGGCGAGAAAATTTCATCTGTCCAAATGAGACAGATTACGAGATTATGGCAACAAGAAGTAAATGTTTATATAGAGTGTCTGATAATAATTGCCTCATAATATGCGATTAAATCAAGCAGGAAAGTATATCATTTTTTTCTATAATGCTTAATAAAGGAGTTATTATTGAGTAATGTCTGGCCAATCAGCGCCGGCTTTTAGCGATAGAGCGCTTTCGCACATTACCAAGCGGACGGCTCATCGACTAAAGATCGGTGATGATTGGCTTTATTCAATAATAATTCCTTTATTTAAAAAATGGTAAATGGCATTATATAAAAAAATGATAAAGGATTTTTTTTGCTTGGTTTAATCCGCTCTATCTGCACATTACGGATGGGGCAATTATTATCAAACACTGTGTATATGTATTTTTGTGAAATTAAAAAAATTACATATAAAAAAATTAAAATATCAACTAATTTTGCAGAGGTTAGGGGTATTTTTAACTTGATAATAAAATTAATGAAATTGTTCTCAACTTACGAACAAGACTTATCATCGCTAGTAACTACTTTGTGTTTGTTCTTCCAAATACGCGATGATTATGGCAATTTGTGCTCCAATAGTGTGAGTAATAATATATTTACGACATTATACCTCTATATATAATACATAAATAAACTGAAAAGAATTAAGTTAATTTTTTGTTATAGTATACTGAAAATAAAAGCTATTGCGAAGACTTGACTGAAGGAAAATTCAGCTTTCCCATTATTCATGCGCTTACAACGAATCCTAATGATGCGCAAATAAGAAGTATCCTTTATATTTTTACATAATACTTTTTTTTCATTTAGAACAAAAATATCTTCGTTAACTAATACACTTTATTTACTAAAAAAAAAATGTAAACGACCCACACATACAAAAGACATACACATAGAAAAGACATTTTCAGAAACTTAATAATTTATGAGTTTTATTATTTATAGATTTCCTTAATAATGTCTGATAAAGATATTCTGAGACAACGAACCGCAAGTATCGAAGTGAAACGTCATTGCGTTGAATTGTTAGAGAAGTTTAGTTCTTTCAAGTATACGAGAAATGTACTTGAAAAGTTGGAAATGAAAGCGAGAGCTGAGATTGAATGTTTAGGAGGCAATCCACATTTGATAAAAATTTTAGACGAGCTTAAAAATTTGGATTATTGGAATTAAAAAAGAACTCAAAAATTTTTTTAATTATTTTTAATTTTAAAAATTTACTGGTTACTATTACTTCAACATATATAATAATCGTTTAACATATATAATAATATTCAACATATAAATAATCGTTCTTTATCAGATAATTATAATAATAATCGTTTATAATAATAATTATAATAATCGTCCTTTATAAAGCAAGAAATTACGTAGATCGATCTAATATGAACGAGACTTTTGAATAGGAGCAGGATACTTTAACACTCGTTGTTGTAACAAAAGTGAGCTGTGTCTAGACTCGCTCTAAGCTGCGCGTTTGTTTAATAATAAGCACGATGAATCAACAGAAGATGCCTGTCTTGGTTGCGCAACGCATAATTATTAAATTTTTAATGCACGGACATGTTAAACTAACTAAAATTTTGTGCAGATTACGCGTACAGTTCGGTAAGAACACTTATTATCAAAGTTTCAAATATGTAAATGGCATAAGTTTTTTATGAAGGCTGGGAAAAAATTGTAAATTTGATTTTTATGCGTTGACCAAATATAAGTATTACGCTTGAGAATATTCAACATATTCATCATTTTATTTTTATCTATTTAATGCTTGTCAAGAACAAACTCGCAATGAAAATAAAGCGATATAAAGTTGCAAATAATTAAAAATCTTCCACATCAGAATTAATAGGCGCTAACACAACTTTCAATAATTTATATTATTAATGTATATTATTATTGTTATATAATGTATATTATTATTGTTATATAATGTATATTATTATTGTTATATAATGTATATTATTATTGAAATTATTTAATATACCATTTTTTATATATCTAACAAAAACTTAATAAATTTAATTTTGTCTAGGAGAACTCGCATATTTTGTGTCAAGAAGAATTTTACGAAATATCTCCAAGTAGAACTAAATTTAATAGAAAAATTCAATTTTACTTCGAGTAGTACATGTATTTTAATATGCAAAAGTTGCCTGAAATCATCACCTAATAAAACAATTTTTTCGCTAAAAAGAAAAACATTATTCATAATGTTGTTTGACAATTTTGACATTGGATTCGTATTCATTGCAATAACCTCTTAAGTTTACCTCTTAAGTAACCTCTCAAAAAACTCTTAAGTTTAAAGAAACATATAGTAGTGCTGGACTAACAAAATATATTCACCCTATACCAATTATAATGACTTTTATGTTTAATTCAATGCGATACATTCCTACTATTAATTTTCTCTTTTTTAAGTGTATAATAGCGTGGAATTTCTATATATAAATACTTCTTGCTTCTTCATTGCGTAAATTCAATGAGAATAAGTAATCTATTTATACAGATATCTTTATCTGATTTGATACTTAAAATTATTTCAACGTTAATACGATAATTAAATATATAATCGATAAAATAAGGCAGTATAACAAAACATAACTATTATCAACTGTATATCCGCGAGGACATTCAAAATTGCGTTCCTGGTCAACTCACAACTTATTTATTTCGCGCATGCGCACTCAGTTTTAGCAACACAAAATCGGGAGAGTTGCACTACTGTATATATTGTGGTTTGTGGTACAGACAGGTTCAAAGAGTTTGACACTCTTTGACGTGATGTGAGCATCATGGCGGCCAGAGCGTTAGGATCGATCCTGCGTAAAAATGCCGGATTTTTCGGCGCAGGCAGATTGTTGGCACCGAATAACGCACCGGCAATCGTCAATACGTGAGTTCGACTAATCGCTCTTTATTGCGCGACTATAACGTGATCGTGCGTCGCATTATGTAACCCCTGTTGTCTTCCTAACCTATCTGTTTATGCCTCTGGCGAACTCGACTGACAATACCGTATGTTTTGCAGCCAACATCGCAACGGTCATCAATGGAATCCGGACGCGGACTTCATCGAGTCGTTCAACAAGCCGTTAGTGTACAGCGATGAGAAGCTCGACTGGAAGCCACCGACGAAGGAGTCTGCTCTTGCGCATCCGGAAGTAGCTCGACAAACCATAGAGAACATAAAGCTCAACTTTGGGCCCCAACATCCAGCCGCTCACGGTGTACTCCGGCTGATCCTGGAGCTGGACGGCGAGATCGTGATCAACGCGGATCCACATATCGGCCTTCTGCATCGCGGTACTGAGAAGCTGATCGAGTATAAGACCTATATGCAAGCACTGCCTTACTTTGATCGCTTGGATTATGTGTCCATGATGTGCAACGAGCAGTGCTTCTCTCTGGCAATAGAGAAGTTGCTCAACATAGATGTGCCTCTGCGCGCAAAGTACATTCGAGGTAAAAAATGATACGACTCTATCTCTGGACTTGAATAATATAGGATATCGTTAGAGTAGATCTCTCCTGTACTCATGTTTTTATATCATTCATTATTTTTATTTATTTATTCCTAATCTATGCTTTACAGCTTTGGACAGCTTTCAGTTTTACATTTATTTCTAATTTATTTTATGTGTCTTGTAGTGTTTATATTTATTCTATTGAATATAACATATAAATAATATATAAATGAATGAACATATATTCAATTGAATTATCTGAATAATTAAATCTAAATTTTATTAATAATAAAAATAACAAAAAAAAAGGTACAATATAATAAAATAGAATAGGATTAATTAAACTAAACTTATATAAACTCAAATATAAATTAAAATGAAAAAGAAAATAAGTTCTATTTACATCTTTATATATACATTCTTATGAATTTGTAAATCTTTCTCGTACTTGCAGTTCTCTTTGCGGAAATCACGAGGATTCTGAATCACATTATGGGCATTGGAACACACGCGTTGGACATTGGTGCTCTCACGCCCTTTTTCTGGCTGTTCGAGGAGCGCGAGAAGCTGATGGAGTTTTATGAACGCGTAAGCGGCGCTCGCATGCATGCAGCCTACATACGACCCGGTGGAGTCTCGCTTGATTTGCCATTGGGTATAATGGACGACATATATGATTGGGCCTCGAAGTACGCGGAGCGAGTGGATGAAGTGGAAGATCTATTGACGGAAAATAGAATCTGGCGGCAGCGTACGACCGATATCGGTGTTGTGTCCGTAGAGGACGCGCTCAATTGGGGTTTCAGCGGCGTTATGTTACGAGGTTCTGGAATAAAGTGGGATCTGAGGAAGGTTGCACCTTATGACGCTTACGATCGGGTCGATTTTGACGTTCCAGTTGGCACGAACGGTGATTGCTACGACAGGTAAATTTCTAGAATAGCAAATCGAATCATTTATAAAAAGAAGAGTTGAAAAGAATCTCTTCATGAAATATATCAGTCTTTTCTATATTTTTATAGACTTTTTCTCTTTGCACAGTTACCTACATTTGATTCTAATCAATTTTTTCTTTTTTTCTTATTATTTTTTGAAATTATTTACAAAATAATTTTTGATTATTTCTTATATTTTTATAAATAAATTTTTTAAGCTGTCTGATAAGATACGAATGGAAAATGTCCATATGTATATAACTTGTAAATGATGCCTTCACTTATTGCTCTAAGGTATCTATGCCGCGTCGAGGAAATGCGTCAGTCTCTGCGCATCATTCATCAGTGCTTGAATGACATGCCCGAAGGCGAGATACGATGCGACGACGCCAAGATAGTGCCACCGCGGCGGGAGGAGATGAAAACTAGCATGGAGGCTCTTATCCATCACTTCAAATTGTTCACCCAGGGTTTCCAGGTTCCGCCGGGAGCGACTTATACCGCGATCGAGGCACCGAAGGGCGAGTTCGGTGTTTATCTCGTGAGCGATGGCAGCAGCAAGCCATATCGGTGCAAAATTAAAGCGCCAGGCTTTGCTCACTTGGCGGGTCTCCAATACATAGGACCCAAACACTTTCTCGCCGATGTAGTCGCCATCATCGGTACACTAGACGTGGTATTTGGCGAGATCGATAGATAAATTCTTTGATAGTCGATAGTAATTTATATAGTATAAATGTATATCTAAAAAAAAAATAAGGTAAGACAGAATCTATGTATATTATATATAAAAGCGTGATATACACATTTGTACGTGTATTATACATTGTATGTGTGATACACATTTATGTGTAATCGCGCGCATGTGACTACGCGGTGAGCGTATGAATATTGTATATATCTCGTCGCAATAAAAAGGAGAAATGTAACAATTTATATACTTGTAAAACCCGTAATTATGTTTTCGCATAATAGTATTCAAATGCCACATATATGCATGTCGATCGAACTTATGCATACTTATCTACAATGTTGCCTACTTAATAATAATCTTCAAGGATTATGTTAAGTCGCGCAATAAGAACACGACATACCTCTTCTATTTCGAATTCTTTTGATTACAACGCTATAAAATCTTGCGGTGCGGCGTGAGGTTGCAGTACGCGGGACGCGCTTTCTGAGTCTTTTCATTACCGAGGGATGCGCAATTTTCCCGCACGCAAACCATAGTGCAGAATACAATTGACAAACGAGAAAGAGAGAGAATTACAAGAAAACTTTTTACTCTCCGTGCGCAAAAGCGGAAAAAATGATATAAATTTTTTCACTTTCAGTGAAAAAACATTACGGCATTAATTATCTCTCTTTCAGAAAAAATGGTTATATTTTTTTATAATTATGGATATAATTATGGTATAATTATTATAACGGAGCCGGTTTACAAAAACGATAAAAAATTACTACATCGATGACCTAAATTTCACTTCGAAATCTAAAGAATTATTAAAAAATCTAGGATGAAACCTAATATCCTGTTTTTTTTTTTTTATATTTACTTGAAGAAATTTTTTTTTTGATAATGTAATTTGTATTAAGGAAAGAATTTTTTTATTTCTAAGATTTTAAGAGTACAAATATCTCTCGTATCTACAAAAAAATATGATAAATTAAGAATATGATAAGTGCATGACAGTTTAAAATTGAGATATTCCATGAGTTTTTTTATGTGCCATAATATATATTTCACGTACATACATATTTATTCGTAGAATTCACGTGCAAATATTTCGCGTGTGCATGTGTAGGATAAATATGTGAATATTTAATGAATATTGATTTTACAAGAGAGTTATGGTATGAAATTCAGATTTATTTATTGATTGATACAAGGAGAATGTCAAGTTAATTTTTTATTTCGAGATAATTCGCGAAAATTAACGGGACAAAAACGACTCGTCAATTTTCACTCGTCCTTTATAGCCATTAAAAAATTAGCGACGTAGAAGCATCACGATTCACATGTGCGAACTCGTTCCGAGCTTGTGAAGAAAACCGGCAGCGCCTGCAAGATACTGGTCGACCTCCATAAAGTCGTTCCATTTCATTAAACCACTTCGTGCTATACGTTTCCGTATAAAGCTGTGTTTAACATGCCGCGACACCAGTTAGAATTTGTACTCTCAACCATCACAAAGTAGAAAAATTCGTTTCGCAACCGACATAAAATTGCGCGCGACATTTCGACGCGTTAAAAGGACGGTATAAAACAAGCTTTTACAGCTCGCGATCAGTTTCTTTTCTTTTCCTCCATTTCGCACGATTTGATAGCTCGCGATAGAGACACAGCACGATGGTTTGCGATGGACGTCCACTACAATCGCAGGAAATCGTAATTCATCTAATTACGTGTCCTCCTGTCAAGCACGACGAGAAGTCAAAGCGCTGCTTTCTATTCCTTTCATCGGTGAAAATCGAACTTTGCGCGTACGTTAAGCGAGACGGTAATTTTTGCGCGTGTTCGAAAAATTTTCCCTACAAAAAAATCTCATGAAAAAACATTGTAAATTATCTTACGAAAGATTAATTTATAAATTAACATAGAGGCTGCGAGTTATCTGGTGTAATACTAGATCTCCTTAAATATTATAAACAAGATGAAAATTGTGCAAATTAGAAACTTGTACATTGCTTTCTTATCATTTTATTTCACTCAGAAAACTCCTTAAAGCAAGCAGGTTTTTATAATTTTGGCTTCCTCATAGAGGAAAATATCTCATAATTTGCAAAAGTTATAGCATGTATAAATATTTCTCAAAAAATTTAAAATTTTAAAATTTAACTAGATATCTAAAAATTTTAAAAATTAGAGCGTGTACAAATATTTCTCAAAAAAATTCAAAATTTATAAAAAATGAAGCCTTTCACCAATCCTCACTAAATTCAAATCCAATTATCCTTTAATAATACTTTATTTATGTAAAAAAAATTAATCAGATATCTAAAAATTTGCAAAAGTTAGAGCGAGTAGAAATATTTCTCAAAAAATTTCTTCAAAATTTTATAAAAAATTGAACCCTTTCATCGATCCTCACCAAATTCAATACCAATCATTCTTTAATGATACTTTATTTATGTAAAAAAATTCAACCTGATGTCTAAAAATTTTCAAAAGTTATAGCATGTACAAACATTTCTCAAAAAATGCAAAATTTTATAAAAATGAACCTTTTCATTGATCACTAAATTCAATACTAATCCTTTAATGATACTCTATTCATTTAAAAAAATTTAGCTCAATATCTCAAAAATTGCGAAAATTAGAGGTTGTACAATGTACATTTCCTATATACATACAGCATTAAAAAAAATATGATTTTGATATTTTGAAATATCTAAAATCGAAAATATTCTAAATACATTGAGATAGAAAACTGGAGAAAAATGTTGTCACGAAAGCTTCCTCCACGAGGAAGCAAACACGCTTTATTTTTTGCCATATCTTGTTTTAAAAATAGTTTTAACAATAGTTTGGTTCTCTTAAATTGTTTTCTCGACGGAAAGAAAAATACATATATTTAAGATAGTTTTTTTGATTGAATATATAAATATGACAGCTTATTTTGTACTTCACAAAAATATTTTTGCTTGAAAAATAATTGTGTAAACAAATTAATTCAAGGAAATTAAATTTCAATTGCAAAATTAAACTATTTCTTTTTTAAAGTGTTATTTTCAATCTTATATCATCGTCTTCAATAATAATAGTTGCAAACAAAAAGAGACCTCGGTTTTTTTTGCAACAGTTTATCTGAATAAAATTAAAGGGAATGCAATGTATAATATAACAATTTACACTCGGCAATTAAATTAAGGTAATTTCGATAATGAGCCTTCTGATCTTATCAAGCAGCGTTACGAACTCAATGTTATCGAATGTCATTACTGCTATTATACTCATTGCTCGTGTAATTAACTAAAATAACAACCTTTCATATCTGTTTCATACGCTCGCTTATTCTTTTCTCTATCATAAACGAAGTATTATCTGTTCGTATATATTATTTTATGCATTCCAATCCGGTTTGAATAATTATTTAAAAGCTTTTTTTTCACGATATCGAGAAGCAATTAAGTATCATTTCCGCGTTTATATATATATTATATATTATTGTGTATGCGCGTTGAAGCATATTTATGTGTACGAGTCGTACGTTTCTCGGACCGTCTGCGGTCGAATTAATGAAAGATTTGCGTTTACAGTTTAATAGTTCGGATGGCAAACGTGTAACAACGGCTACGGGTCAAACCACACGTATAAAGGGGGAACTCGAAGTACCAATCACGCTCCGCCATCGAGTCAAATCTTTAAAAGTTTATGCGTTACCCACCTTGGCGCTACCGTGTATACTCGGAATATCTGTAGACCCGTGTAGACTCGTATAACATTTTATGATAGAATGCACAGTCATGTTTATCTTGTCGATTGAACAATTAAATACAAAGTTGAGTATTACGCTACATATTCCTCTGATGCTAAAAAACCGAAGTATCTTTTTTTTTTTTGTTTTCATTTATTCGTCGGATCAATACGAGTTATGATAATTATATTCACGCGTTGACATATTTAATTTGTAATATACGAGTATAAGGATGAAATTAATATATTTCTAAGGAGAAATTATTTATCTTCGCCGAATTGAATGCTCGTGTATTTAATTTGATATATTAATCACAAATTTGTTGCGACCTAAAATTTACTTTCGCATATTTTACCTACATTGTAGAAAATATTTTTTATGTCGACGTTTCGCGCGCACGTCGGTCTTCTTGAAATCTTTTCTCTTTTTATACCCACGCGTCACTTTCCAGAGTATTGCTCTGAGAACTAGGTCTATCGAGATACATTCTGTTGTGGTTACAAAAGCGCGAATCTTCATTAATTATCGAACATAGTTTTCACTTAACACGTCTGTTCGTTTAAGCGAGTTTTTTTCCTCCGCAATTTCAGTAAAGCAAATTTCAAATATAAGCAATTTCAATAAAGCAAAACAGTCTAATATGATTTTAATATAAAGCAAAATAAAGCAAAAAATAAGATAAAGCAAAAAATTCTAATATGATTTTTTTGCCACATTTAATCACGTAATAATATAAAAATTAAATTTGTGAAAGATATGATAGCAAAATAAGTTCAAAAATGATGTATAACATTAAACAAAATCAAATATCTATTTTATATTAAATTAAATCTATTATTAAATTAAATCTATTAAATCTATTTTATATTAAAATATATTTAAACTAAAAAAAACACAATAACTGTTTTAACAGATTAAAAATATTAATTATTTTATTTATATTTGTTTTATTATATTTTTTTAATAATTTGATACACACAATCAAAATCAAATATCTATTTTATAAAATATATTTAAATTTAAAAAACACACTATTAACTGTTTTAACAGATTAAAAATATTAATTATTTTATTTATGTTATTTTATTATATCTTTTTAATAACTTGATACACACACAAACTCGTGATGTACCAGGTGTGTCGGTAATTCCTTTCCGGTTTTTCCGGCAGATGACACTAGCCATAAGTATGAAATGTTATGA
>JBCEZX010000008.1:5573526-5590185 GCA_039654345.1 Cataglyphis cursor | reverse complement strand
TTTAACTATCCATTCTAAGTAACGTGTTTTCTTTAGCGAAAAAACCGGAAAAGAATTACCGACACACCTGGTATTTAAATGAATAAATATCTTAAATCATATCGAAAATTTACGCTTGATGAGATGAGATTTTTTTTTTTTTCAGAACAAAATAAGCATCGGAGCTTACGTCATCGATGAAAGCTGGCTGATAACGATAGTATGTACATTATATGTACATACTATCGTGTAATGCAAAAACACGATACAAACAAGAAAAGTGTTGTTAACTCTCTAGGTCTACTTGCGACTAATGATTCTCCGGTAAATCAATGTCATAAGGATTTATATGATTTAGAATATTTTCCAGCGCTTTTCTCGATATGATCAACTTTTTGATTTTATCAAAACGCATATATATATGTGTGTCTTAATAAAATAAAAATAAAAATGTATAAGATGATATAAGATGACTATAAAAGGATTATTATTAATATCATTACGTTTATTAATTTTGTATACACATACATAACATATACAGGGTGTTTCAGGTCAATGAAACTTCAGAGTCTTATAAAAAATTGAATTTGGAACAAAAAAGTTACTATAAACAAAGGTTTGGAAACGGTTCATTAAAAAATTATAGCTAATAAATTCTTTGTAAGTAATTAGTTATAATCAAAATTTAATAAGAACATTTTTATATATGCATTTGCAATGTTTGTACTATGAAGGTAGTATTTACAAATTCATCGTGGTTTTTTTATGAAATTGATATAATTTAGTTTGTTATTTAATTAGATTTATTTCGTTATTTTTTTCAAATAAATAAAGGATTTTTAAATTTATAATTTAAAAAATTTTTAAAATTTTAAAATTATAAAAAAATGTGATTGTTTGAAATTTATTAGCTATAACTTTTTGACGAAGTTTTTGGACCTATATTTAACAGAATTTTTTTATTGCAAACTCAATTTTTTATGAGCCCTTGAACTTTCATTGACCTGACCTGAAATATTCTGTGTTAAGTATGAATAATTTTGTAAAATATCGATTCCAGTTTTCCCTAAAACATACAATGGAAAAAGTGTTCTATGTTATTGTGAAAAATAAAAACCGTGCGCAGTAAGTGAAAGAATCGCTTTCGCTGCTGATCAATGTAGTTTGGTCACAATTCAAGAACGAGAGGAGCAATTATACGCATTGCTCGCCTTTCTTCCGCTAGCACGCTTGCGCTCTTCGGACTTTTGTAAATAAACGTAAATAGTGCATTTTAATAGTTGAAGCATTTCTGATACTCGAGAGTCGAGAGTCTCGCGTAGAGGAAAAGTTGCGGGCGTTTGCTCTACCAACATTATATGTACAGGGTGTCCCAAAACTACCGGACTTCCTTTTAACGGCAGAACATTTCAAGACGAAAACCCTACCACAAAAATGTCGAGGATATAATAGTTTTTAAACGGGAAGCAATTATATTTTACGAATGAGAGGGCTGACAATGAGATTTGTTTTGGGACATCCTGTATATCGCGATACAATTCTGATTAACATTCTTGCGATAATATGCACGATCGATCGTATTAATGCTCGAATAAAAATGTGCATAGTTGCTAAAACATTGCATAAGGTGATCCATAATTATCAAATGTCATTGCAATTATAAACTAAAGAAAAATCGAATCTTGAATCAATTTTTTTTGTCAATTAATTTATTTTTTAAATCATCCGTCGTAATTGTAATTTTTCATATCTCAAACATCTTGAAAATTAATTTGTAAAACGAATTTAAAATAAAATATACGTGTACTTTAAATAAAATTAAAATCGAATGAAAATGAATTAATTATGTATCATTATTATCTGTCATACATTTGTCTTTTCGAAGAAGGACATTTTCCTGATCATAGAGTTTTATGACATCTCGCATTGCAATTTATTACGATGATATCGCGATTCAACATACAGCAAAAGGTACAGTAAAATTATACTCGATCGATCCGGCACTCGCACCTTTGACCGGCGTAAAAAAGCTTTCGAAATACATCGCACGTCGTACTATTTGCGATTACGCATCTATTCATCATTTAACGACACGATAATATCGCAGCTGATCAGAGACTGCAATGTAATTAGCGTGGCAATTAATTATTCCACCTCAGCATTTGTGATTCGCGATGTCTTTAAAGTTGTGCCGTAATGGCGCGACGAGTTCAAAACTGACTGTGGCTGACTATTGTGAAAGATCGTCGTCGACTTTAGTTGCGTGTTTCGCCCCGCAAATTATAACGTCGCCGATTATAGCGTTTGTTAACGGTGGGGTATTAACCCTTTCAGACCTGGTGTCTCTAACGCGGAGATGTGTCGTTTTTTTATTTACTATGCAAACTATAATTGCGGCAATACAGTTCATGGGCATGTTCTAAATTATTCCCTCAATTTTACTTGATATTTGAACTATATTTTTAAGAATAATATAATTAATTTAAAAAAAATCTATATAATAATAAATATATATTAAAATATTAATATATATGTTATTAATATATATTAATATATATTATTTATTATTAATATATATCATTATTAATTTATATATTATTTATTATAAATATTAATACATATTATTTATTATTGTAATTAATATATTAATATAATATATAATTATATATTATATAATATTAAATTATATAATATATAATATATAATTAATATATTAATATATTATTATTATTTATTATTATATAATATATTATTATTATATTAAAAATATAATATACTATACTATAATCATAATATTATAATAATAATATTAATAAAACTAATAATAATAATAATAATACTATATTATAATATGAGAAGAGAAGACATGTATATACGCAAACAAAAAAAAAGAAGGATAAAAAGAGGAAAAATTATCATCTTGAGCAAATTGATCAATTTGAACATTGGATGTGATATAACTCCTGTATAAAATGATTGATGTTATATTTTTAATTAAAATATTACATCAATCATTTTATACAGGAGTTGTATCATATCCAATGTTCAAATTGATCAATTTGCTCAAAATGATAATTTTTCCTCTTTTTATCCTTCTTTTTTTTTTAAATAAATATCGACGATCAAGTTGTTTAGCACGTTGCGTAACGGGTGTCGAGAACATTGAAGAACGTAGAAAATGTCGAGTCGGAGAAGAGTATAACGATTAGATAGGATTACTCTCGGTTTTACACATAATGCGAATAATATCAGCTTGTCGAGCGAGTTTATCAGCGCTACGATCCGGATCAGCCATTCTTTGCATAACATGGAAATTATCTCCACATAGTAATAAACCCTCCAAATTAAAAGGGTCAAGGTTGCTGTCATTATGCCGCAACTAAAGACTCCACATCACTTCGCAAGGACTAATGTGTCAAACGATAAGAGCACTCTTCATTAATAGTATGTGCTCACATGTACACTTGAAGCAGAAATACATTTATTTGTCAGTATCTGATGATTATGATTCTTCGAATGCGTTCAAAGTCTCATTTCGAATTTGAACAGAATACATTAAATATATATTTTAATAATTCGTGAAATTTTTTTTTTTAATTTGAAAAATTAATTAGAGTATTAATAGAATATTTAATTGTGTATTAAGTACAATTTACAGTTGACAAAGTGCATTTCTTAGAATTTAAAGCATGGACTTTTTGCGCAAGATTTGTATAAAATTTTGTATAAAAACATTCGAATAAGAAGTTTCGCGGGTGAGGAATATGTAATCTTTTCTTTGTTTATTTTTAAGTATATTTTTATAAATATTGAAAGCATATCTCAGACTTTGTACTTAGAAATTTAATTGAATGTAATAATTCTTTTTATTTGTCTTTCTTTTTGCTAGAAGCAAAACAAATATCCTCGTCGAGCAAAAGAACTCGAAATGCGATGATAATGTAAGAAAGTGTCAAAACGAAAGGAGGAGAGGCTCGCAAAAACTCGTAATTTTTCGCATTAACCTACATTTATGTCCTCGATCGCTTCCTATTACGACGTTCTCAAGTAGCGATTGTCGATTATGATTACATAGCGGAAATTGAAACCAGGTTATTTTTGGCAGACCTTTCTCTCGATATCGCAAAAGATTATTGGATCCAGTTAAAGCGTTTCAGTATCATTTATCTGCGGTAATAAAATTTATCGCATTAATGTAATTTAATAGTATTCATATTAAGAGCAGTTCGCATTTTTTAATGAGACTTTAACGCGTGGATCACACATGAAACTTCAGCTGATATTATATTTAAATCTTACGAAAATATGCAAATATTTTAAAAACAAGTTAGTGAGACGTAAAAAAGATTGCGATGTTCGCAAAAAATTTATCACATTCAACGTGCATGAAATTTGTCATTTGCTTCAAAGTTAATTTTTTCTTAACGATAAAAAATATATTCTTTTTTTAATTTTAATTTTAATTCTTTATACAATAAGTTTTCGTTAAATATTAGTGTAATTAATCTTAAATTAATTGTTCTTTATTGAAAAAAAAATAAAAAATCTATTTTAAATTAAATAAAAATTACATTCAAAACTTTAACTAATATTGTATTTAAATCTTACAAAAACATGCAAATATTCTAAAAACAATAGTTGATAAGACGTAAAAATTTGTCATATTCTTTAACATGTACGAAATTTTTTATTTGCTTCAAAGTTGATTTCTTTTTAAAAATAAAATATTTTCTTTCCTAATTTTTCCTTTAAATTTTCAGTTAATTTTAAATTTTAATTTTCTGTATACAATACATTTTGAACGTTAAATATTATAGTAATTAATTTTAGAATAACTGATTTTTGTTAAAAGAAAAATGGAAAAAATCTACTTTGAATTAATTAAAAATAAAATTCTATTTCTCAACAACTTTAATAATTGTTTATTACTAGTGGTTCAAGAAAGATACGTCGATATTTCTGTTAGAAAGGACTTGTTGTACGATGATTGACTCTATAGAACTCGCAACAAGAAGCCTATTTATAACACTCTCTACATAATAACTAGAATCGCAGAAACTCGTCATGCCTTGAACTGTCTAGATCCGTAAAGTACATTCTAGGAAAATTATTATGTTTCGTAGATATATCTTCGTCTTTTCGCAAATTGCTGTTATTATTTTTCGAAATTGCCATATCGGATATGAGAACGGAGCGATAGAAAAAAAACTTGTTGTGACAAAGTCTATTCGAATTAAGAGGAAGAGAAGATGGAGGAAGGAAGGAGACGAGAAGAATGATTTATTGCGGGCGAAAGCGAGAAGACTATAGATAGAATATAAGATTCAGGCACCTGAGTAAAAGAGGTAAATGGAAGACACCTCCAGGAACATTATTTTGGTTCGCTTTTTCAAGAGAAATCAAGATTTTAATTCATTTATCAATATTTTACAGGTGATTAATATTTATTAATATTATTAATTATTGTTAATATCAAGCTTTTAATTTATTTTGTAATATTTTATAAGTTACTAATATTTAAGATTAATATTTATTAATATTATTAATTATTGTTAATATCATGTTTTTAATATATTTTTCAATTTTTTAATTATAAGTTATTAATATTCAAAATTAATATTTTCTAATATTATTAATTATTATTAATAATACGAGTATAAATATTTATATCTGCATCGCATATTGTCATATAATAACTATGCTTTACAGTTTACAGTTCTACAATTTATAATTTTGTATTAATTTTAAAATCTCGTGTTTAATTTTTATTTTTCTCATAATTATGTATATTACGTATTATGTATATTATACAGGATGTTCCAGATCAGATCAATTAAAGTTATAGGAAATTAAATTTGTTAAATTTGAACAAAAAAGTTCCTATAAACTTTAGAAAATATTAATTTTGAATATTAATAACTTATAATTAAAAAATTGAAAAATATATTAAAAACATGATATTAACAATAATTAATAATATTAATAAATATTAATCTTAAATATTAGTAACTTATAAAATATTACAAAATAAATTAAAAGCTTGATATTAACAATAATTAATAATATTAATAAATATTAATCACTTCATTGACCCGAACATTGCAAATACAAACATAAAAATTAAATTTTGATTATAACTAATTACTTACTGAGAATTTATTTGCTATAATTTTTTAACGAAGCGTTTCCGGACCTATGTTTATAGAAACTTTTTTATTTCAAATTCAATAATTCTTCTTATAAAACTTTGAAGGTTCATTGACCTGACCTGAAACACTGCATATTATTCTCATATAAATTTTCGTTTTAAATTATTCCACTTGACTCCAGCTTTTTCATACGCTTTTGATTTTGAAATTGAAAAAAATACAAATTAAAAAAGATAAATTTTTTCACACAATGAAATGAAGACGACCTGGGGGCCCCGCGAACGAGATAGAACGCTCCTGCGTCGCTGGAGCAGGAGGAGAGCACCTCGCGGAGGCAGCGAAGAATGAAGGAGTAGCGGCGGCGGCGGTGGCTTCAAGAGTTAGTAGTAGTAGTAGTAGTAGTAGTAGGCACTGAACAGGCGCGCATTGAAGGGGGCAAAGTGGAGCGGCAAGTGGGGGGCAGAAATAAATCGTTCACCTGAGCGGGTCGCGCCAAGGATCGACGGCGGTCTCTCGGCAGTGTCTCGGCCGATCTCGCACCGATCGCACCATCACGTCCGTATATCAGATCGCCAACACATCGTTCGTCCACCCACACACTCCCAAGCGTGCATTTACATACGGTGTTCGATATCGCGTCGATTTTCCTCAACATCTTCCTTATCCTTCTCTCTCTCTCTCTCTCCCTCTTCTCTTCGCTCAATCAATCGGCAACTCTTATCCGGCCTTCTCCCCCTCTCTCTCTCTCTCTCTCTCTCTCTCTTTCTCTCTCTTCTCCTTGATCCTCTTCCTCTCCTCATCAGCATCCCTGTACATACTGTTCCCACCTCCTGGATGCCTCTTCCCTGCCGAAGTGCAACATCACCGCCGATCGTTCCCACGATCACTGTCGCGGCCACCGGCGATCGAGGAGGCAGCAGCGGTGTATCCGACGCATATATTTGCGCGCATCACTCGTTGTCACGTGCTGGAATCTCGGATTCGGAGGTGGATCGACGAGGATCGATCGATCGCGGACGTGGAGGATCTACTACTGGATGGGACATGTCTTAGAGCGAGACGTTTTCTTCGAAACTACGGCGACGAAGTAAGGAAGAAGGAGAGGAGTAGGAGCGCCTGACGGACCCGACACATCTCCGTAATAACGCCTCGACCGGCACACTTTTAACTCCAGCTCCGCGAGAGGAGGACCGACTTTCTCCGAGTCAGGTTGTGAGGCTCCGCCAGCAGCTCTTCGAGGTCGCCGCTTCGAGAATACGCGACGGGGACGATAAACGCGTGGAATCCAACGTGCCGCGCCGCGGTCGAATGACATTTCGCGATCCCCTTTCGAAGAAATCCCGTGTATTCTGTGCATGACGCAGCCTTCCCGAGGGGGATATATCCGAGGACGAGAGACATCGGCGAAAGGGAGGCAGTGACGAACGGGGGACTCGCGCATTTGCATTCTCGCGGCTTCTTATCTCGACGCTCGGGTGTGCCGTGTGATATCGGGGTGAACGCTCTTTTCGATCAACACCGCTCAGAATGAGGGTGCATCGCGGAATCTGCGCTAAACTGCAGGGCGGCTTTCTTAGACGATGGTGTAAGTACATAAAAAAAAAAAAATTTGATCGTGATGTCAGTCAATCGTCTTAGAGAGAGAGAGAGAGAGAGAGAGAGAGAGAGAGAGAGAGAGAGAGAGAGAGAGAGAGAGAGGAGATGTTACTCTGAAAATATATACAAGGTATTCTAAGTGAGGTCAATGAAACTTTAGGCTCTTATAAGAAATTGAATTTGGAATAAAGAAGTTTCTCAAATAGAGGTCCGGAAATGCTTCGTTAAAAAGTTATAGCTAATAAACTCTTTGTAAGTAATTAATTATGATCAAAATTTAATTAGAATATATTTATGTTTGCATTTGCAAGATTTGCACGACTATATAGTGTTTATACAAAGATCAAAAGATGGTTTTCTCAAGTTTCTGTTTTGAGCTTATTTTCTTTTGAACGCTTTATCAGAATTAAATGTAATTGATGTAATTTAGTTTGTCATTTAATTTTCCATCAGATTTATTTCGTTCCTTTTCTCAAATAAATGAAGAGGTTTTAAAATTACTCTTGAAAATCATAAAGAAATTGATTTTTAAAAGTAACTTTAAAAACTTAAAAAAATGATTTTTCGAAATTTATTAGCTATAACTCTATCGAAGCGTTTCCGGACCTATATTTATGGGGAACTTCTTTATTCCAAATTCAATTTTCCATAAAATCCTGATGTTTCGTTGATCTGACTTGGAACACCCTGTATATTTTTACTCTTTAAAAAATTGTTGAAACAATGTAAAAAATTTTCTAAAAATGCAGATACATTTTTACCTAAACTTTCAGATCTGGATGTATGAAAGAACATTTCAGACAATCTGTCTTAATCATCAGAGTCGTTTTTCTGTTCGGAAGATTTTTTCTAAAAATTGAAGTACGTCTGAATATTCCGACAGCACTTTGTCTGAAAATTCAGACTGTGTCTGCAAAAAAGCTGCAGACACTTTGTCTGAAGTTTTAGTTAATTTTTTTACACATATATTTATGTAATAATATAGACATTTTTTTTCCATTAATATATCTATACTTAATTTATAATGAATGAAATATTCTCTCTGTCTTCAACATTTTCAGTATGATATCTTTTTTAAAATGAATGATTTGAGCAATTTCTGTTTAAAACTTTCGTAAAAATAATATTTATTGCCATAAAAAAGGATTTATACATAAATTGATGAAATATGGATGGGAATAATTAGCTATGGAAATTATTGAATTAAAATACGCGAGATTAAAAATTGAGAAAGTCAAATATTTTAATAAATTATACTCTCTAATTATAAAATTAATTATTCAAATATTTATATACATATATATATATATATATATTTTATATAAAGTAAAATACAATAAATTATAATAAATTACAAATAAATATTATAATAATAAATAATAATAAATAAATATTATAATAATAAATTATAATTATAAATAAATATTATAATAAACAACAAATATTATTATAATATTATAAATATTAAACTCTAAAAAATTATAATAAATAATAAATAAATTTCATTGATTTTATTGTAATTTTTAGAGATTACGCTTTCGAACAGCACATTCCGTGCTTACATGTACATGCATGCCCGTAAAATGCACACTTATCTTTATTTTAGACTTTATTATTAGACTTTATTATTAAATAAAAGATGCATAGGCATGATAATCGACTTGATGTGAAAAAAGCGTATCACGCGTATACATATATATGTTCAGTGTATAAGTTCCGTACATATAATTCAATGTTGAGGTGTTTAAAAACGTTCGCGGTATCTGCATACCAAGTTTGCACATTTCGCGGTTAAATCATCGTATTGCGACGATAATTGTCGACGCTGCAAATCAATCGACCAGAAGTCATAACAGCGTTCAAAATCAACGTGATTTGATCGAAATTCTCAAGCACATTCGAAGCTTTTAAATCGTGTCATTTCAATAGTCCAAATAAATTTTTCATATTTATTTAATGGTGTCAGTAAAAGAGAAGTGTGTGATCGATTTGTAGAAAATTCCAAATTTGACGTAAATATGAAAAATATTTTGCAGAGTGATTTTACTATACAATGAGAATTTATCGCAATCTAATTATGGATTGAATCTAATTATGAGTTGAATTTTTTATGATTCACTCGATAAGATCCATGTGATTCATATTTAATTTTTGAAGGTCACATAAAGGTCACTTTGTCTCTATCGATATTTTAACAATAAAATATCCCGAAGGGGGTCTTAACCAAATAAAAAAGAAATGTTTAAAATTTTTTGTTGTACGTGTTAATTTTCAATTATGTTTCCTTTGACAAATGTCAAGGAATATATATATAATTTTTTATAGATTTTTTCAAGCACTTTGAGACAGCTAAAACTGCGGCGAGACATGGTGACCCATATATGACCAGGAGCAAAAACAAAGCAAAAAGGAAAGTGTAATCTACAAGAGTTAATTCGTATAATAATGACACCTCCGGTTCGGTCGGACAACTTCGATTAATTTCATTGACCTGTCATTAATTTTTTCTATTTATCAATTGCGTAAATTTTGTGATGGTTTACTTTTTTTAAATCATCCTTCCACGTCGCTTTGGATGTATTTAGAGCGATAGTTGAGCACGCTCGAAGACATGAATCAAGATGTCTGAACCGAGAGACCGAGAGGCTGCGATTAACTCGATCGTCGCGAGTAATGTCACGGTTGTAGCCGCTGCTCTTAATTCGATTCAATGAATGTGTCATCGCGCGCGCACGGTCGGCCACACTGAATCATTGCGGTTTATTTAGCGCGGCATTGTGTGTAGCTTCATGCTTCTTTCTCTCTCTCTCTCTCTCTCTCTCTCTCTCTCTCTCTCTCTCTCTCTCTCTCAGATAGTACAGACCCTACGACAATGACAACATTATTGTTGGCACCTTTAAGAAACCTGTTGTTGTCACCTCGCATATATTCGCATATTCGTGGGCGTCCCGTTCGGTTACTTTCACCTCGAGTTCGTGGTATGGCCCCAACTCGTCGAAAATTACTCGGGTTCATTGCACCAGTGCGTGGAATGACGCGCGACCCGATATAATTCTGTAAGTTCTCGATAGTGTTATAAAGAGAGAGAGAGAGAGAGAGAGAGAGAAAGAAATTGAGATTTTTTTATTAAAATAAATAAAGTGTCTATTCGCTGGAAAAATATAGAAAACCTGGAATTTTCAGGCATTTTTTTTGTATCTGGAAAAATCAGGAAATTCAATGAAACTCGTGGAATTTTATTAAAACTGAGAGAATTTTTAAAAAAATTCTTTCTTTGATAATTTTGCTCTTATATCGAAGGCAATTGACAAGCCAAGTGAATTATATGTTTAAAATAATATTATAAATACATATCTCTCTATTTATATATTCAATGCCCATAAAATATTGAACATGCAGGACATATTTTTTATTTGTAATTTTTAATGATAACAAATGTGTTAAAAATGCAAGTGAAAAATATTCACCTTACAAAAGCTATTTAATTCCTTTTTAGTACATGTTTTGCAAATTGACATGGCACTTGAAACTTGAATAGTTTTTTTGTATGAATGAAAAATATCAGAGAATATATCTAGTAAAAGGACTTATTTCAAAAAGTTGCACTAATTATCTTTAAAATATTCTTTTTATCTGAAACTTTGAACAAAAGTATCTGAAAGATCAGGTAATTTCTTTACAAGATTTAATTTTAAGTAGGCACTCTGATAAAGCAATATGTGTGTGTACATGACTGTTAGTTTCTTCAATGCACAATAATTCTAGTTGCATATGAAAATGAGAAATTAATTTTCGAATGTCAAAAAGAATAATTAGACTTTTGTAAAATATTGTATCCTATATAAATTTTGTAGAAAAAAATATTAAATTTTTCCATAATAGTTTTATTTGTTTTTTCACAAAATGACTACAAATACGGAAAAATCATGTTTTCAACTACGTTTCGAATTATTCGTCTGATAATATTTGTCGTTCAATAAACCTAGAAATCATTCTCATGTATCAGCAAAGCATTAGCAAACTCTCATTAGTGTTATACTAGCTTCAATCTCTGATTGCACGATTACTTCGGGAGTAAAGAAGAGAGAGACAGAAAGAGAGAGAGAGAGAGAGAGAGAGAGACATCACGATTGAAGATTAATTCCGAGGAAAGAATTACATTATATTTACTTTTATCATTCCTTCAACCACACAGTGATGTAATAGACTATTTCCATAATTTTCCATATTCTTCCGGAATCTCTAATGAAACTTTATTAACATAATTTGAATTCCAAACAGAAGATTCGCACGATGGATATGGTAACGTTTCAATAAATTCTCACATCGTAGAAATTCTTCGACCAAAAGAGAATGATCGATGTCTCTTGTATAAATTTTTCTGAAAATTTTCACACGTGCACGAAATCAAGATAGTCACATATATGTATATATAAAACTGTGTAATTTTTCTTTTATTTATAAAAGTAATAAAAAACATAAAAATAAAACAAAATGGAAAAAGTAGAAAAGTAATGAGATAGATATCAATGTAATAAATTTTTAATTACTTTATATAATTAGAGAAAGCATTTCAAGATTTCTCTTATTTTTATTATTCGATGTTTTTTTTCCCTTCAAAATGGCTCTGGATGCTATTTTAACTCGTCACGCGAATCGATACCCATTGTTTTCATCGCTGCACCGGTTATTTTTGTCAAAGCAATCAATTAATTAACAAAGGTTTGCCAGATGGGTTTCTGTCGCTAACAATATCGTACAATTAAACAAACAACCATCGCGACTACTACATTTTTCCTTACATGTGTCAGCCAAACGACTACGAAGCCTGTATCTCTCGTATCGTCGATTCACGCCGATAAATATAAAAATATTTCTCCGATCGATCGGAATCAAAGTCCTTCGCACTAATGATGACGATGATGATAATGAAAAAAGAGGTATGCGTTATGAGGAATAATTAAGGGAAATAATGCTGGGTAGAGTCCATTTTTCGACGATGATGATAATGAAAAAAGAGGTATGCGTTATGAGGAATAATGCTGGGTAGAGTCCATTTTTTGACGATGATGATAATGAAAAAAGAGGTATGCGTTATGAGGAATAATTAAGGAAATAATGCTGGGTAGAGTCCATTTTTCCACTGACACTCTATATTATTTATTATTTCTCCGATATTACCGAGTATTTCATTAAATCCTATTTTCACGTAAAAAAAAAAGCGAAAAATAATTCACATTTAAAATTTTACAAATAGCTTCATTCTTGAATTAAACTTTTTATTTCGTATTAAAAAAAAATTCCAATCTCACATAAATTTTAAATTATTTTATAATTATTTTATTTTGCAACTATTATGTTATTAAAAAAAAAAAAAAAAAAAAAAAAATTATAATAAGCTTCGCATAAGAGTTCCAATTATTCCTGCGTCTGCAGGAATAATTAAGAGCTATTCAATATATTGTAAACAGCCGATATATTCCCCCCCCCCCTCTCTCTCTCTTTTGTCTCTCGAGAAAGAGAAACAAGTTATTTGCTTGCCGGAGGATGAACTTTGCAACTATTAATGCTCGTGTCGGCCTCGGTCAGACTATCTATCCGAAGACAAGTTCCGCGATCGTTAGCGAAGTATCCTGGTATCATTGGCTGCTTTTCTCGAGGAATGTTCGTGTACACGTAAATACAAGGCATACGCGATAGCGTTTTCACTCGACGATTAATACCTCGATGACGTAGCTGAGTTCTTTGGAACTCTTATGCAAAGCTTATTATATTTTTTTTTTTTTTTTTTAATAACATAATGGTTGCAAAATAAAATAATTTAAAATTTATGTGAGATTGGAATTTTTTTTTTTAATAAGAAAAAGTTTAATTCAAGAATGAAGCTATTTGTAAAATTTCGAATGTGAATTATTTTTCGCTTTTTTTTTTTACGTGAAAATAGGATTTAATGAAATACTCGGTAATATCGGAGAAATAATAAATTATATAGAGTGTCAGTGGAAAAATGGACTCTACCCAGCATTATTTCCTATCGTAGCATCCAGTATTATTTGCCTGTCGTGCAAGTGACACGCTAGGAGCGAGTAATATCTAAGACAGGCCCGGCGTGTGTTTTACATATTATGTGGTGATATTATGTGGCGTAAGAACAGGAAGCTCTCTTATATAACAAGAAGTAATCATTGCATGCAAATATATACGCGCATACCTCGCTTATGCATCACTGCGTTTCGTTATACTTTTATTTGAACAAGAGAATTTGTCATACCCCATCCTAGAGGGTAGTCTTATGTCACCTTTGACACTCGACGGCAAATGAAAAGTGGAAATTTTGCACGCAAAAAAAAAAAAATATTTTTTTTGTTCTGTCGAAAAAAGGAAAATAATATATATCGTAAGAAGTTATGAGAATTTTTTTATATTAAAATTTTTGAAAATTATATTCTTTTTTTTTACGTATTGAAACAATCAGCGCGAACGATAATAATTCTTTCGAAGCAAACTTTCGAAGTTACTCGTCTCTGATTTTTCGCGAAGAAACGCTCCTCGGGTGAAAGTGATCAATTTATCGATATTTTGCCGCGGCAAGTTTCGATCTTACAACTGCAGATTGTTCGTCGTAAGAAAAACTCGTTACAATTTATTCGCTTATCATCGCTTTGTATTCTTTGTTCATGCATCTCGACATGTTTTTTGGATTATAAGCTCGGTAGTTAATGATTAAATGCTATTGACTTCACAATTTGCGAGTAGCTTGTCGCTGATTCAATTGGTGCGGAGAGATAAAAATCAGAAGGCTAGAGATTTTACTGAAGGCTAAACGTGCAGATTTTACGCGTGCTTTACTTTGCATCGTATTATTGTGACCTATTAAACATATTCTCGGTCTAATGTAATAAAAATGCAAAATAGCAGTATTGCAATAAGTTTATATGGTTAGTAATGCTTATTGTTCTCTATAATTATATTTAGTAATAATAAGTATTTAAATTAGTTCGTAAAATGAAAAACATGAGATATAAACATTAATACGTAACTCAGCGAACGTTTAAAAATTCTATGGCCAGCTTGCATGCCTGGAACTAACTTTGAAATAAAATTCTATTTTTTTCTCTCTTCACACACAACTGCGTTATAACAATTATATATAGCGTAACGGAAATAGAGATTAAAACCAGCGATTACTGCAATTAGATTTAACTTAATTCTCCATCTTTCTCACTCGTTCGGTTTCCAGGAATGTGCGCGGAATTTTATCTTTCGCAAAAATTAAAGTGAATAGAGTAGCATGAAAAGGAAGTCGATAATCGATCCGGATATGTTTTTCTCAGTCTTACAAAATTTTCTTCAACTTCTTTAGCTATGATTTAATAAATTATATTATTAATTATTTCCATCTCGAACGTAAAAATAATTTTTTCCACCTTGATATGAAAGTGTTCTATTAGAAAGATATTTTATCATTAATAAAATATTTTGTTCTTAGTATTGAAAGGATTAGAAAACGATAATTTCACAAAACAAATTTCTCTCGATGCTTCCAAATGCTCTCAATTCCTGGCAGATATAAGTAAGCGGCAAAACATTAGCGATAAAACATTAATTCTTCGAGTTCAACGAACTCGAATCATTCGCGTTCTCATTGAATCGGAGAAACATAACATTTTTATTATGAAGGTTTATTCACGATAGTAAACTGAAAAATATGTATTAAATCCCCAAAATTTCTTTTTTGTTTAAAAACATTATTTATTTTAATACTTGCAAAGGAATTAGTTATTTCAATCAAGCAACAAATATATTTGAATTAGTAATATATATATATATATATATATAAAATAAAAGCAAAATATTTTTTTATTTGCAAAAAATTATTTAAAAAAAAGAATTTGATTTTTTATTTTTATTATATTAAATTATTATTAAAATAAAACATTTTTTAATTTTTTGTTGTTTGTTTCAAACATAAGTTCTCTTTATTTTAATCAATAATTTTTTATCTTTAAATAAATATTTTTTATATTAAAATTTTAAATAATGTATTTTAAAAATTATAATTCTTATTACATGCAATTGATAATTTATTTAATAAAACAAAGCATTTTTGGAAGCAAAATATACATTTATTTAAGTAAAAAAATCAAATTTAACAAAAAAGATTTTATTTTTAGTGTAATCACAGCCACGCTTCTCTCTTTACTTAGCAATTACAAAACACACAAAGTCGGGAATACGAAGCTTACATGCGAAACAAACTCGTCTCTTTCCTTATTCGCTCTTCCATCTCGTTGGATGCAGACACGCGATTTTAGATTCGTGAGAGCACGTTGCTTATTTTCTCTCTCTCTCTCTCTCTCTCTCTCTCTCTCTCTTCACTTATCTGACAGAATCGGTTTATCTAACTCGCTCGTTTAAAAATCCTGAGAAGAAACTAATCTCGTATAGTTGTAAAAATTAAATTTACATTAATTTTTCAACCATCTCGAAAGAGCTTTATTAGCCTCGCACATTTTGTTCTATTCAAAAAAATTTTTTTTTTTTTATTGTTCGTAGCTGAAACTAAGCGATCTGTCAAAATTTTTGCGCGCGCGAGGAAGATAATCGTTTTTATTTTTAACAAAATATACGATTGCAAGTTTAAACTCATCGAGTATTTAATCTCCTGGATTATGAATATAAATCCAGGTAAATTTTATTGCTATCTCGTTTCGAGAATACTCACCCAGATGTAAATTACACGCGTGTTGATTGGAGATTGGCTCGTTTCGACTTACTTTTGCGACTTGTCGATTCGAGGACCAACGGCTAGCTGCTTTCTTGGCTCGATAGGAATGCAACATTCGATCGGCGAGGCGGTATACATATATATATATATATATATATATATATATATATATATATAACATATATACGTGGAGCGAGCCTCGACGAG
>JBCEZX010000008.1:5559970-5573426 GCA_039654345.1 Cataglyphis cursor | reverse complement strand
AACGGCTAGCTTCTTTCTTTGCGCGAGAGGAGTGCAACGTTCGATCGGCGAGGCGGTATATATATATATATATATATATATATATATATATATATATATATAATATATATACGTGGAGCGAGCCTCGACGAGGTGGAACGAAAACCTGCCTTGTAACGAGCCTTTTAGCGACTCGCCGCGACACTTCGCCGAGACATTACGGGTCCTTAGATCTCCGTCGCGCGAAATTACGCGGTGCTAATAAGTAACGGAGATTTATTGTCCGCGAAAATTCACGCTCACTTTATTTCCTCTTATTTTACTTTAAACCTTAAATTCCGAGATATTTAACGCTGATATATTAGATGGACGGAGAAATGTTATTAATTGGTGATTTTTTTTTTCAATATCTTCTCGTCGAGGAAAAATTGATCAAATTTTTTTACTCACGCGTTTTAAAGACTAAAAGAACGTTGAATGTATGACCGGAACACCCGATGTAATCAAATTAAATAATATTGTGCACACATAAATGTATGTGTTATGCAATTATATGTAGCATAAATCACGTAATATCGAGATAAAAAAAAAAACACGAATTAAAATACTTTTTTATTTAATTATATACTTAAAGGAAGGGACAGGAACAAAAATACTGGTGTTTGATTAACTCTTCGGTTTAGATAATAAAAATTTATAATGGACCATTGTTCAGCGAGCTGGATGCTCGAAGTGAGATCTTCACTATTTTCCATGAGCGCGCGAACGAAATCGAGCTAGCGGAAGAAGCTTTCGGTTGAAAGGTTAATGAGAAGGAACGATGTAACAGTCACGCGAAGATTAGCGGTGACAAATGATGGTCAGCGTTGATTATGCCGATGGACGTACGCTTCGGAGCTGTAGGAGCACAGTACACTCTTGCATAACGCCAGTTTCAGAGACTAAAGTCTTATTTGTCTCCCTTGTTAGAGCTTCTTCCGCTTTGATCTTCTCTGTAAATTCTGACCGAATTTCTGAATCGCTCGAGAAATCAATTATCTCGCTCAAGAATGTAAGAAATATACGCATAAAAAGTTTTTATATTACTTTGAAGGAGTATGAAAAATTGTAGAGAAGAAAAATTTAATTTACTTGTTAATATTTCAATATAAAATAAATGCAAACTTTAAAATAATTTGAAAGAAATTTTATTATAATTTTTATTATAATTATATTATATTTATATTATAATTATATTTTATTATAATTATATTATTAATTATATTAATTTAATTATATTATTAATTATATTATATTTATTATATTTATATTATATTTTATTATAATTATATTATATTTTTATTATAATTATATTATATTTTATTATAATTATAATTTTTAATTTTGAAAGAAATTTTATGTAAAATCAACATATTTTTAATAATAAAATTAATTTGGAAAAATATTATTAATCTTGTAAAAAAAAATCAATCATTTTTTTTCTGTAAATTTTAACAGATAAATCTTATCACTAATAATATGGAACATATCTATTGTGTAAAATTAAAAATTAAAATTAAATTAAAAATAAAAATAAAAATGAAAATAAAAATTGTGTTATTTTTACACATTTTTAAGTTGTTCTAATAATTTAACATTTGAATTTAATTAACACAACAGCAATATATATTAAATTAACACATGAATGTTAAATATTTAATACAAAAATGTTAATATGTTAATATATTTTTTAATAAGAAAACATAAATTTTTTAACAGTGTACAATAATGACTTATCTTCTAAACAATACGAGAAATATTGAAACGGCCCGTGTATGTTTTACAAAGCGTAGAAAGCAGTTTCAATTTCGTTGAAAGTATTTTCAATTTCGACACTCTCGTAGCGCAATGAAGAGAAAGAGACAGAGAATACCTTTGCACTTTTCATACTTTCTCTCGGTGTCGCTGGTCTTACCGTCGGCTTAATGACCGCCTTCGTAATCCGCATTAACTTACGGAGAAATGTGAATCGGGCTTGAATGTACGATGTGTCATAATCGCGAAACGCGTACATGTCGATTCGCCCAAACTTTGCCGGAATTATTAATAACAATGACGTACGAAATAGATAGCAATGTTATATGTTATACGTTAAATGTTATATGTTATACACAGATGTTCTTACTGTGCGAATCTCTTTCAAAACGAGTAACCTGCGTTCTCGAAAGAATGAACGGCTAGAATTCGTGAAAATTACGCGATTACAAATCTTTGCGAAATTGTAACGTTTGCAAAAAATATTATCTATTTATGTTCTCTGTAAGTATTATCACACACGTATTGTCACATATATTCATATGTAATTTAATATAAAAAAAATTTACTTGCTTTTAATAATTAATTAATTATTACTTCTGACTTTACAAAATTTTATTATTTAATATATTTTATGTTTACTTCTTTTAATATTGTAAATTAAAACATTTGTACAAAATTTTTTTTGAATGCATCTTTAATATGATATTGTTAAACCAAGCACGCTCTTATTTAACATTTCTTTTAATCTTTAATTATTTAAAAATGTTCAAGATTATATCCATATAATTTTATTTGTCAATTATTACTTAATTTTTAATTTAATTATTAATTCAATTGTTACATAATTTAATTGTTACATAATTATTAATTCAATAATTAATTATTATTTAATTTTTAAAACGTTAGAAATTTTTATAAATATGCAAAAAAGAAAGGTATTATAAATATACAAAAAAGAGATGTCGAACGTCAGTAATTCTAGTGATTAATTATTAATGTAACTAATAATTGTGTAAAACTATTAGCAACCTGCTTTAACAAAGTCGTGCAATGATTGATTGAAATAACGACGAGAAAATAAATTGCGTTAACGCTGCAAATATCTACTTTTTATTACATTCTTATATAAAGCTTCTCTCGGAGAGAAAAAAATCGCATTTCCATTACAATTCTTCAATAAAACAGTAAATGATTAATCGTTTTCCGTTTTTGCAAGATAATAGAAATGTTTATGATCGTTTATATCCATTTGACTTCTCGATAAAAAAATAAAAAGCGTCCCGTCTTTCTAATGATGTATTGTTGAATCCGTAAAAAAAAAATTACAGATAAAAAAGTTTGAAAACACTCTGTTATTTGCAAAACAAAAAGAAGATTTAAGATCAAAGTTCTCGCCACATTCTGCTACAAGATATACGCGGATATGTATCCCTCGAATTTGTTAGCAATCGGTCTAATGATGCCCGAGATCGATCTAGAATCACTCTCGAAATGAGACTTTCACTCGCTTTTTCGTGCGCGCACCGTTACTTTTGTGCCACCAGTTAAACCTCGGGCAAGCAGTAATAACAAGAGAGAGATGCCTCGGACAGAGAATCGCGCGCGCGAGTAAAAGTTAAGAATAGACGCCACAATGAGTAACATCTTTTGCGGCAATTACTGTTAGATGAAAAGATGAGGCTCTTTAGAGAGCGCCGCGAGAAATTACGAAAGTAGCGTTGTTGCAATGCTTATCTTTACATACAATTCATCTAGTTTCGTAAGATAGCGTGCGACGATGCTGAAGAGGAGAGGAGAATAACGAGATGGCAAAAACCGTTTCCAACACCCCACGTGGCAATTTATACGCCTATCTCGGGACAGTAATGCTGTTAAGATAATCATCCGAATCATTCGCTCGCTATTTTCCGACTGTATCCTTTCGGATATGTATATCGCAGTTGGAAAATTTATGTTTTCTTTTTGTTAAAAAATATGTCGGTTAAAATTTTTGTGTTAAATATTTAACACATGTGTTAATTTAACATACTCCCGTTGTGTTAGTAAAGCTTAAATTTCAAATTTGCAGAAAAGAATGTTGATTTTATTCTACAAAATCGTCAATAACATTTTTCCAAGTCAATTTTATTATTAAAAACATATTGATTTTACATAAAATTTATTTCAAATTATTTTGACGTTTACATAAATTTTTTGTGTTGAAATAATATAATATTAATGTCACCATTTAACATATTTTTATTATATTAAATTAATATAAAAATTCGTGTGGATTTTTTGGGATATGCAATATATGTTAAATTTAAGCTAAATTTTCCAACTATATATAAGCAAGAGAATATGATATATTTCAAAAGAATATTATAATATTTTTGCAATTTATTTAAAATAAATATATTATATAATTATATAAAATTATATTAAAATATAATATAATTTAATAATATAAAATATAACAATATAAATAATAATATAATATAATAACATAATAATATTATAATATAATAATATAATAATATAATAATATAAAATATAATAAAATTATATTAAAAGAATTTTTTTGTTTTTACGTGGATAACATAAAATACTAACGACGATTTATACAAAATTGCAAAAGAAATTTACAGTACGAAAGAATTTATACATTAGCAGAATAGTTCTTTGACGCATCTGTTTTTCTGTTATATTTTTAGATTTTTTGCATTGTTATAATATGTATCACGTACGTGTATATTTCCTTGGTTTTTAGTCTTCGACATCCGCTTACACGCGCGAACTGCTCGTTTAAGGCTGCAATTCTATAATCATCCAGTGCGAATGCAAGTATATATTAGAAAGTTCCTACGTGCAATGGCGTTGCTTGTAAATTGTATATGCGTTATGCGTACAACTATGTGTATATATCAAATCTGAAGGAACATATATTAAGCACAGATGTTATCTCGTTTTACTTCGATACACAAAGCTGTAACGGCAATCTCAAAATTATAAGCACGCGTCTGACACGCATCTTCCTTGTTTCTGTTTAAATTTCTCTTTTTTCATTTTTTTTTACTCTTTGCTAACCGCAAATTGTTTCTCTTTTTCATTTAAAATCCGCAATAACTTGGCAACAATCGATATTTCGTCACTTCTCTCAAGACTCCTCGGCGACTGCGTTTGAAGAGAGAGAACTTTCGACAGTGATATTGAGAGATGTATGAGGATGCGGCTGCGGGTGGATGCGGGTGAGGGTGAGAATGCGGGTGAGGATGCGGGTGTGAGTGCGAGTGCGGATGCGAGTGCGGGTGCGAGTGCGAGTGCGGGTGCGAGTGTGGGTGCGGATGCGAGTGCGAGTGCGAGTGCGGGTGCGAGTGCGGGTGCGGATGCGAGTGCGAGTGCGAGTGCGGGTGCGGGTGCGAGTGCAGGTGCGGGTGTGAGTGCGAGTGCGAGTGCGGGTGCGGGTGCGAGTGCGGGTGCGGATGCTAAGAAGACGACGGCGGGTCTCACGACGGCGGATCTTTTACATTGTCAAAAGTTTCGCGATAATATCGGATACGCGTGTGAGAACAGATTATCTCGAAGTGAGAACTGGAGCGGCCCCGAAAGTCCCGTTCTCCGCATCTACAAATGAAACGTCTATGTAATTGCGGACGTTTTATGGCGCGTTGTACCCGTTCATTTTCTGGACGGACGTCGTATTTGTTTCCATCTTTTCTCTCCGTCGTGGAAAAAATCTGTATATCGTTAGATCTTGGAAAAAAAGAAAGACGCGTGAACTTCCTTTCACGTAAATAATGATCACCATTAGAATCGCGACGCAATATGCGTATAAAAATCAAAGAGATGTTTAATAAGTCATTTTATTATTACTGTAAATTATGCAAATTATTTAATATGTCATCATAAAATTGGACGCTAAAAATTTAAGAATAAAAGAGAAACTATTGCGCGAGAAAAATTGCATGTTATTATTAAAATGAACGGTTACATAAATAAATTACACTTAAACATTTTATTTTGCAATATTGTAGTGTCTATTTTAAATGTTATTTCTCATGAACTAGCTTGAATGAGTAAAAAAAGTTGAAGACAAAATTTTATTTTGAATATACACAAAATTTATTTTTATTAAAAAATATGCCGGTTAAAATTTTTGCGTTAAATATTTAACACATTTATGTTAATTTACATATTACTGTTGTGTTAATTGATAATTAATAAAATGTGAAATTATTAAAACAACTAAAAAAAAAAAAAATAACAATACACAATGCACATATTTTTAATTTCACTCAATATATATTCCGTATTATTAATGATGGGATTCTGTTGAAATTTGCTTAAAAAATGATTTTAATCTACAATAGAAGTGAGAGTGATTATACAGATAACGTCAATAATATTTTTCCACATTAAAAATAGCTTGATTTTAAACAAAATTTATTTTATATTATATTAAATAATACAAATTAATTATAGTTTGTATTTATTTTGTATTGAAATATTAACATAGTATTAGTGTCACTATTTAACATGTCCATATTATATTAAATTTAAGCAAAATTTTTTAACCATGTATAATATAATTCTGATAATTTTTAAAATATTATATATTCAGAATCTCGTGATTTTTTCACATAATAATTTTCACAAAAGTAACGAAATATTATACACAGTCTGACTTATATTATTCGAAATGCTACTGATGAATAGTAAATGTCAGTATAATGATTTGCAAGGAATTTTCCTAGTCAACCTTGGTCGCGTTCACACCTAATACACTTTGCAGCTCGAATAAATGCGGGATTGTGCAAGAGAGAAAGAGAGAGAGAAAAAAAGGGGGGAAAAAAGAAAAAATCGAAACTTTCGCGGCGCCACACTCGCGAATCGCGTTTCTTTTTTGCGCATTCGGAAATATTATAGGAAATCCTTTCACCAGTTCGCCATTTTTCCGCTTTTTTGCGCATTGTGGTGCACGTCTTTACCACGCGCATGAATAATTACGCGCGCAATAAGACACACATACGTATATCTATTTATAATAAATTTCCTTCCTGCCGTCTTCCTGATCGCCTTCCCTATCTCCTCGATTAAGGTACAATTATGCATATATCGTTTGCGTGTGCCGTATATATACTTATTACATTCTTTATCGCCATTATACCTTCTCGTGCATGATCTCTCGTGCTGACCCGATAACGAGCGTTTCCGCTTTTCCTCTCTATTACTCGCTATCGGCACCAGTCGCACTTCCCGCGCTTGATGTCTCATCGCAAATACGCTTCGGTATAATTGCAGCGCTTGTCCTCGCGCATTTCCTCGATCCGCGGAACAAATTGGCCAGACTATTACGTACTGAATAAAGACATTATATTGTCTGTTTCTTTTTTTACACATCGTATAGCATGAATGAATATTCTGGATAACGCAAAAGAATTTTTTATAGAGAAAAATATTCCGTTAAAAATTTTCAAAAGTTGTACACAAGATGGACAATCTCTTCTCCAAACTTTTATCAATTTATTTCTTATCAAAATATTTCTCTCCGAAAGTTTTTTATATACTCTTTATAAAGTATGTTTGGAGAAGATAAATAATCTTTCTACACTAATATTTTATATAAAATATTTAAATTTTTAATTAAAAAATTTATATTTTTTATTTTATATAAATATATACATATTAATACATAATTATATTTTTACTTATATTTATATATAATTATATATAATTTTATTTTTAATTATATTTTTAATATATCTTTTATCTTAAAATAGATAAATGTATTTAGAAAAAAGCATCATGGAATCTTAAAAGTATGTTTATCCCAATTAATTGTAGAATTAAAAAGATAATTCTTCGTTATAATAAAAGTGGTTAACATTTTTTTTTCATAAAGAATGTAAAAATGTAAAATGTTATTAAGTTTTCGTTGTTATGCTTCTTGTCAGCAGTTTTTGCGTTTCGATGAAGAAATCTTTGTATATAGATAATCCTATATGTTAACGACGACCTTGTTAACATCGAAATACTTCTTTCTCTTGTGCAATCTAATAAATGCGAATATATTCAAGACTTATATACAATATATACCTATATACAAATCTTTTTGCATATAAATCTATCTGCACACGAAAATGGCTTTATCACGAGGTCTCATCATTAAATAATTCCAGTTTCGTTGATATTGCATAAGCGCACGTGATTATCGTATAATTCTTTAAGTCGTGGACAATCTTTTTAATCGAACTTGTTCTTTTACTTCTTAAAAAAAAAAAAAAATAATTTTTAAAATATACTATTCTTAAATTCTAATGAAGTTCATGTAAACATTATTTTTATATCATATATCTATTCAATTCCTATGTAACTCAAATATATTATTAATTAATAATTAATTTACTTAATATAATAAAAAAATAATTAATTTTTACTAAAAATAATTAAATAAAATAATATTTGATATACTAATAATAATATACCAATTTAATTAGTTTTAATAGAAAAATATATTTAAAAAATAATTAATATTTATAATAAAAATAAATAAATAAAATAATATTTAATGTACTAATAATAATATACTAATTTAATTAATTTTAATACAAAAATATTATAAAGAAATAATTAATATTTAATAAAAATAATTAAATAAAATAATTTCTAACATATTAAGAATATACTAATTTCATTAGTCTTAATAGAAAAATATATTAAAAGAATCATTAATATTTAACAAAAATAATTATATAAAATAATTTTTAATAATAATATGCTAATTTAATTAAATTTTATTAAAAGAATATATAATAAGAGAATATAATAAGAGAGTAATTAATATTTAATAAAAATAATAAAATAAAATAATTTTTCTATATTTTTTAAATTAGTTTTAATAGAAACGCTTCTTACACGCATATCTATCCATGCAAAGAAAAACTTATGTAATAGAAAAAAAACTGGTATTCTTCCGGAACTTGGTTCTTTATAATACGGAATCTTTTTCACGCGTTTCAATCACACGGATCATTCTATATATATATTATATTAAATACTTGGAACGTTAATCGCGATTATCGCTTCGCGGTATCGATCAGAGGGGAGAGTCGATTATGCTATATCGGCTTCTTGCGGCCAGCGTAACTTTCCTTTCCCGGCGTCGTTACGTGGACAATCTCCGCGTGCGGAGACGAGAAAATAGAAAAATCAGCAAATCTCACACGCGCGTCTCCGCGCGCGCGCGCGCGTAAGGATTACGGGGTTCCATAAGGAGCCGAGGAACTTTCTTCCCACGAGAAGAGGCTCTCGAGTCGCGAGTCTCGATCGCGATTTTACATGAAGACTCCGCGAACGCGCGAAACTTTCTTCTTCCTCGTTGACGTCGCACTCGGCGTATCGGCCATTATTATCACCTCGCTTCATTAAGGGTTTTCGCGGCTGATAATGCGATCGTTCACGCGCGTACGTATATACGAACACAAGCGGACGTCATAGCGTGCGCGTTAATGTAAATATTGTATGCACGTATTTATAATATTAATGGCGTTAATGTAGACCAGGTGATCGCGTATATGCACTCTAAATCGCAAATATGATTTTGCCACGTGAAAATTTAGAAAGCGACCAGCCGCTGTGCGCGCTTTATCGAAAGCGCGTGCGTTGCAAAGTTTTTCTGTCGAAAGAATTCGGCCGGAAATATCACCTTAAGATCTCTCCCCGACCTGTTTCGTATGGATAAATATTCGCGATAATGATAACGGTAATGGTAATAACGAGGATGGAGCAAATGATTTACTGCAGTTATATCGATACGTTATGACCTAATTTTACTTAATGCTAATGATACGAAAGTTTTAAGGCGGAGCGAGAAGAAAAGAAAAATATATTCTATAATTGATAGATAAATTATTGATCTTTGCGCTCCCATTACGAAATTATATGTTGAGCAATCGTTATACTATTCGGCCAGTGATTGCAAATATAATAACCAGCTTTGCCGCGTTTTTTTTTTCGAATCTCTTCTACTTACGTATATATTATGTTACATTAAAAGTAACGAAAGTATTCTCGGAGTTTTATATTCTTTTTTTTGTATTACTACCTACGTTAATAAAATATATATGTTTATCGCATATTGATTGCGAAAAAGTATTATAACTGTGTATCTTTAAAATTATCTCTTACAAGAAATATATTATAGGATTGTAGTTAATTATAAGCATTGCATAGAATTCTTAGGCTAATTGAGAATTTTGTGATTTTTTATGACAAATAATTTTTCATGAAAATTGTAAAAATATACATTTTGGAAAATTTAAATTAAATATATATCACATGTCCCAAACAGTCTACACAAATTTTTGTGTAAATTTTTATTATTAATTTGACATAATATGAATATGTTAAATGGTGACATTAATATTACCATATATTAATATTTTAACAAAAAAAAGAATTTGAACTTCAAAATAGTTTAAAATCAATTTTGTGTAAAATCAATATATTTTTAATAATAAAATTAACTTAGAAAAATGTTATTGACGACCTGCAGTCATTCTCATTCCTATTGTAGAATAAAACCAATATTTTTTCTGTAAATATTTTAAAAGATTTATATCTTATCACTAATAATAATACAAAACATATTTATTGTGTAAAATTGAAAATACACGCACATTGTGTTATTTTTATACTTTTTTTCTGTTATTTTAATAATTTCACATTCGAATTCAATTAACACAACGGCATTATGTTAAGGATATGTTAAGCAATACGTATGTGTCATATGTCAAAATATTGATAAAAGCGTGAAAATTTTCTAGACTGTTCTGCTATTTCTTCTGAGAATCTGTGCAAAAACTGAGCATAATTCTTTTACGGTTTGAAAATTATTTAAATTTAAAGTTAATATTGATTCTTATAGAAAATGGTATATTGTAGCATTTGTTGACAAATTTGACAAAAAAAAACATTGCCAACAAAATAAAAATTTTCACATATATTAAAAAAATTTAATAAATGTTTGTGCAAAATTTTATTTAGATCAACTATTCATTTAAAAGTTATTTATTAAAAATTGTAGAAAAATTCTCTCTCTTTCTCTCTGCAAATTATTCATTTTTCTTGTAATTGATTTCAGGGAGTACACAATAAAAAGTTTTTGTCAGAAATTAGGAAAAATATTAATTACAACTATTTTCTTTTACGAAGACGTTAAAAATTATATTAATTTGTGATACTTTAATTCTTTTTATAATTTGGATTTATTTATTTGATTTTTCAAACACTATAAATTTAATAAAATGTTTTTTTTTTTAATTTTAACAGTATTTTGCAACTATTGTACAGCTAAAATATCATTTTTGACACGAAAACATAAATTTTCTAACTGTGTATAAATAACTCTCCTCGAGAAGATACAAAAAGTTTTACAATTATAATACCTTTTATTGACGCCAATAGTCAATAATTAATCTGCTATGAAGTTATTATAATTAATTTGCTGTAAAAAGTCGATTGACCCTGATAACCGCTGAAAAAAGAAGCCGTGAGCCACATTATCGTATTTTCATCCGTGTATAGCGTTCGTAAGGTCAATCGCGTGACGTCAACCGAAGTACATTGTGTCTCGCATAATTAATTCGTCATTACGCGCAGGAATTTTTTTTTCGTACAAGACACGAGCTTCGATGAGCCACGAAGAAACGGAATTAACTTTTCGTTCCTAAAATCCGAATCGAGCCTTCAATCGGATTCCTAGATCGTGATCTTTACTAAGGGTTCGTCTTGTCCTCTCGTTTCTCCGTCTAAGATATCAATTGAAATAATTTTTTTTAATGTACAATTTCGAGATCTATTATTTAATTGATTTGTTTCTTCCTCGAAATCTTCCTTCCTGAAGAAATATTTCTTCCTGAAGAAATCACGTCGCTATACAACATAATTAGAATTTGAAAAATCATCGATTCTCCGAAAAAAACGATGACCTTCGTCATTAAGTTTTGAATGGATACTCGTTTTTAAAATAACAATGAGATAAAAACTCTCTCACAGATGATATCTCCTTTCGTCTTTTCAAAAAACGTTCATTAAAAAGTGCCTCGATATAGTTTTGAAAAGACAGTGATGACATAATCTTCATCGAAGTCATCGATTGACATTTGCATGCATAATGTTTCACGTCACGATGCACATACTAAAGATTTTTAAATATATCACATATGATTCTTTTCATGATTCTCTGAATCATGTTACTGGATTGAAGCAATCATGCGCTCATGTTATCGATTTATATCTCGTAGGTTTATTCAAGCTATCAAATATGAGTAACTTTCTCTCTCTCTCTCTCTCTCTCTCTCTCTCTCTCTTTCTATTTTATTAAAATGTTGTGATAATGATATATTATTATTACTCAATTATATTACTCAAAAATATGTCACAAGCACCCGAATGTATACATAATATTGCAATTCCAAGTCGACGTTGCGAGGCATTCGCTCGGTCTCGTGCGACTCGAATCCGTCATGCGAAGACATCCTTTCTCCTATAAGAACGAAGCTATTACATAGCGACGAGGTCGCTTATTGCGCATGCAATCGTATACATATGCATATATACGACGATTGTCGACCATCGACTTCATTCGTTCGTTAGAAGGACATCATCATTTCGGTGCTGTCACGGTCTTCGAATAAGGACGCTCGCCCCTCTGTATACGCAATGTTTGCAAAAATGTCGAGGCTGCTCCGTCGCAAGAGTTTCTTTTTGACGAGAATAATCAAGGATAGAATAACATGTCTGTATGTCCGCGACATATATATCGTCTCTCTTATTAGAAGATGTTAAAAATTTCGAGAAAAATATTAAAAATATATATCGACGACGACGACGACGATGTCGACGAAGTGCGTGCGCTTGCCGGCGCTTCGGCGCCAAGAATAATCCGTAATCCCTCTCCTCTGCGTTTGCCAGCGCGAGATAATTATGCGCGTTGCAATATCCGCAGTGTCTCCAAGAGGAGCCTCGTGCAATTTCTTCTTCCATGGGTTAACGATACGCGTGCTCCTCTCTCCTCTTTCCCGCTCCTGGCTCCATCGCGTTCACGCACCCGCAGGTTCTAATAATTACAAAATTTCGCATCACGACGATTTGCGCGCGTATTAATTTTTGTGTGGTGATTTTTCCGACGCATTTCGCATTTCGAAACTTGCTGAGCAAAAATCTCGTTCTCCAGGATGAGGAACGGCCGCGAGGTAGGACCCGCCCGCTTTCCGAAGGCCGTAAGTCTTGGCCAGTGTCTTATTCTACGTGACTGAAAATGTAATGGCTTTTTGCCGCACGATCGCTCGCACGTGGCACACAAAGCGGTGTCGCAAGAGTCCCCCCTCCCTCCCCCCCCCTCCCGCCCCGAGAACCGGACATTCGATTTTTACGCATACACTGGTTTTCGCGCCGATCGGAGTTGCCGGGTCAGGAATGCCGGCGCGATTCTGAATTTAGCGCACTTGCGTAAACGCACCTTTAGCAATCGAGCTCCTTCGGTATTAATTCGAGAGAGAGCTTCTGAAATAATATTATTTATTCCGAAGTATACAATATCCAAGGCGTACAGTACGTACTGCGATGTATACCAGGTGTGTCGGTAATTCCTTTCCGGTTTTTCCGGCAGATGACACTAGCCATAAGTATGAAATGTTAT
>JBCEZX010000008.1:5532714-5557124 GCA_039654345.1 Cataglyphis cursor | reverse complement strand
AAATGGTACAGGACTTTTTTGTTCAGAATAACACTCTTTACCTTTCCTTAAAGGGTGATCCGCGAATTGTCGGACACTCTGTATATATATATGTATATATTTATAAAGAGTTTAATATATTTTTTGAATTAAATTTTAATAAAAAATTCAAATTTAATAAAAAGTGAAATAGAGATATAATTATATGTAATTATTTTTATTAATATTTATTAATAACTAAATGTAAATATAAGGAGACATAATATTTTTTCTAATATTTTTCTTTAAAAACGTATTACATTCAAAAAAAAATACTGTGTGTATCTGATTGAATTGATAATAATGTTCAGTTATATAATGGTAATAATGTCTGAATAATTAGTAGAAAAAATTGTATACTTGATTTATGTAAAATATATCAAACACACACACACACACATACATACACACACACACACAGAAAAGCTAAAGAAACAAAGCAAAGGTAAGAAAAATAAAGAAAAACTAAGAAAAATAAAAAAATTAGATTAGCAGATTTAAAAGTATAAAACAAAGATGTGAACAAATAGAAAATTACAATAATAATTTATTTGAAAAAAGAGAAAACACAAAAAAAATAATATATATCTTACATATATTTCGTGTCTCATAAATATTTGTTGAAATGTTAATTTATATGCAGAATGTATACACGTAGTTCGACGCAAAATAATTATCTAAAATAATGATATTTTTACGAGTTCTTTTTTATATATATCTTCGATTCTTTTGATTTAGCGATTTTTTTATTTCATTTTGATTTATCACACAATCGCGCAATTCATTTATCACGAATAACTGCAACATTAACTGCGGCAGTTAATATAAATGTAATGCATGGCGTAAATAATAATACACAACGCGCACAATAATACAAAACGAATCGCCAAACGACAAAGCATTTACGAGAAAGTGTATTGTACGCGTCTTATACGGTTTATATTCGGCGATTGTTTCGCTTTTAGAACGAGAGGCTGATAAACGATGAGCATAAAATTTTTTCGAGATACAGCCGCGGTATGTGAGGGAGTGAAAAGAGAAAAAAAGACGATCGTTTCAAGGAGACGTCGCCTAAGGGTTTTCAAAACCGATTGACCTTGTTCTTTTTTGCATTTGGTTTCTAACTAATCGAATCAAACATAAGTCAACAATCTTGACCGAAGATCATGATGTAACCATTCTCGATAAATCGCGAAAGATAATTGTTGATCGCTCGCCAATTATTTCAGGGTCACCAGAATAGGAAATTAAAAGAAGAATTAAAAAGCATTGAACAAAGGATCTGGATAGAAGTATTTATCTCTTCCTTTCGCAAAATAAATTCCTGGCTGTTCCTTTGTCCTTCAGTTTTTTCTTATCTTTATCTCAATAATTTATTAATTTAAAAAGCAAAAAATATTTATCTAATTAATATAATAATTAATTAATAATTATCAAAATAATTAGCTAATCTAAAAATCTCGAAAAAATCTTACACCTTGCACAATCGTGGAATTTATTTCTAATATTTATTCTATTTCATGCATTTTAATTTCCACGACAAAAAATTTCAAATAATTTAATCATTCATTATCATAATTATTGAGTCATCTCTTCTTTTTTCAGGGGCGGCCGTTGCGATCGGAGCTTTGCTGATAATCCTGGCGGCCGTTTTGGCGGTTCTATTTCCGAATATCATCGATTTCGTTCTCGATAAAGAGCTCGCGATACAAGAGGGCGGTCGTACGTACAAGTTTTGGAAGGAACCGCCGGTGGTACCGCGCATGCAGATCTACATCTATAACGTGACGAACGCTGACGAATTTCTGAATAACGGCGAGAAACCAGTGCTGCAGGAATTGGGCCCGTACGTTTATTTGCAACACTGGGAAAAAGTCGACATTAAATTCAACGACAATGGCACTGTTAGCTATAAAGTCAAGAAAACATTTACCTTCGACGAGGTAAGCCTTGCCACTTGTTTATAGCATAATAATTCCAATTAGAAAATCTTAATCTGTTTAATAAATTAACCTTGATATTTTTAAGATATCGATATCGATTCTTTAATGTTTAATGTATGCATCAAGATATGTTAATTTATATGTCAAAGTTAATTTTTTTCATGTTTCTTATTATAAATATATATTTAATTACAAGTGTCATATTGCTCTTTACATTATAAATTATGATTAGCGTGTAATCTTTTTTTTTTTTTTTTTTTTGAAATACCAAGGTTTTGATAATTTTATATAGAAAACGTCTGCGGCATTTTTATTGCTTAGAATGCATTACGTAAGATCGTTGATTGTTCCGTCATCGAGAAACATGAAAATATCGATTGCTAAAAAAAAAAGGCCAGCAAATCCGCGTTGCGCTGCATGACAATCGAGCCGTCTCATCGCCTTCGCGTTATTTCAATCAGCTGTAGACACGCTCCTTGTCGCCATCACGGTTGCACAGCTATTCTTGTTCGCGCATCGAAATCACCGGCGACTTTCTACATTCGTCAGAGAAACGGCTTCCATAGCAGTAGCTGGATGTATTTTAATGCACATAACTCGGCAAAGAAAGAAAACACACAGATTATTTTCTTGCTTCGAGAAAACGTAATAGGAATATTTATAAATATGCGGAAGAGCTTTTTATTAGTTTTACGTAATTGTTTACGTAGGCTTTTCATTCCGCCTGGAATTTTATGCCTTTTGCTTCTTTAGAAAAATTATATTACTTATCGAAATTATATTAGCTACATTAGAAAAATGTCTTACATAACTTTATATATTTTGTTTGTTATTATTTATATATTTATTTTAGCTTTTGTATTCCATTATAACGAAGTGTGGAAAAAATATCGGGACTTTAAAATATCTCCAAGGAAATAAGTTTGGGAGAAAAATGTTAAATACAAAAGTTTTGGGTCCAGAATCTATTTTGGGCACAATAAGGCCCAAGTCAATTTTTTCAAATAGAGATCCATATTTTTTATTGCGGATTTTTAGGACATGTATTTACATTTGACATAGCCGATAAACATTTGGGTCCGAGATCATTTTTGGGCCCAACGTGAACCTTGCGTTCCAAAATCTAATTTGCCTTCTTTTAAGCAGAAAACCGTCCTAGATATTATCATTGATGAAAAATAAAAATTTTTATTGAAGAACTTGATTTGGGTCTCATTGGACCCAAATGTTTGTTAGCTATGTTAGATAAAAACGTGTCCTGGACGTAAATCCGCAAGAAAAAGTATGGTATCTTTACTTGAAAAAATTGATTTGAGTCTTACTGGGCCCAAACTAGATTCCGGTCCTAAAATTTAATTGACAAGTCAAATAGTTATATAGGTATTTTTTCCGCATCCTGTATAACTTTGCTTCATTTTTTATTTTATATTATGTTATATTTTATTTATATCTTGTTAAGTATTAGTCTTTATCTTTTCTTCTTTTTCGCTCATTATTCCTCGCTTACTGTTCTGAAAGATCTTTTTATTGTCCATTAATCCTTTTTCAAGTGCCCCGTTATTGAATCCATTTAGTTTAAACTTAGATCCATTAAGTTTGTATCAATTATTTTTCTCAGTGGAATTTTAAAACGAGTTTTGTTTTCTTTTTTCGTCAAAATCTTAGGAACTATCGGCCGGTTCACACGAAGATCTCGTAGTCGTGCCAAATGTTCCCATGCTCTCGGCTACCAGTCAATCGAAACACGCTGCTCGTTTTCTACGGCTCGCGATGGCGTCCATCATGGACATCCTCAAGATTAAGCCGTTTGTCGAGGTGTCGGTCGAGCAACTGCTCTGGGGTTACGAGGATCCCCTGCTGAAACTGGCCAAAGACGTCGTGCCCAAGGAGCAGAAGCTGCCGTACGATCAGTTCGGTCTGTTCTATGGCAAGAACTCCACCATGCCGGATCTCTACACGATATTCACGGGCGCCAACGATATCACGAAATTCGGAATGATGGACAGGTGGAACGGCAAGGACGGCCTCGGCTTCTGGACCACGCCAGAATGCGATTCCGTCATGGGCACCGATGGCAGTATCTTCCCGCCCCACATCACCAAGGAGACCGTGCTCAAGGTCTTCGACAAGGATCTCTGTAGGACGTTGCCGCTGATCTTTCAGGTTTGTATATTTTATTGTCGAGCACTTTCAATCATCCGGTTGATACGACCAGAAGCGAATGATGGCCTTGGGAACTTGAATCTAATGAATAACTTTCAAGAATTTAAAACAAAGCAAATACTTATAAATAAAAGAAAATATATTTTCTGTTCTCTTCCATAATCCTTTCAATATCTCGATTAGTATACTAATTAAATTTTATATAGAAAAAGATAGCGTCATTTGATTTTATTGTTTAAATTTTTAATGTTTGTAATTTAAGGCTTGCAATTTGTTAGTTTTTTATCTAATTGAAATGAGGATTTTTTTTTGATAAATATGTTAAAAATATCATTAAAAAATATAGAAAAATAGAAAAAAATAGAAAAAATATTACAAAAATAATTATATAATATATATTTGAATAATTTAAATTTTTTTTTTATTCAATTTGGATCATTAGTTAATGTTTGAACATTTTTTTTTAAATTGCAATAGTCTTTTAAAAATTCGAAATTTATATTTTAGCGTGAAGTGATAGCCGCCGGAGGAATTCCCGGTTATAGATTTTCTCCTCCGACAAATGTCTTCACCTCAGAAGAAAATTTACCGTCGCAAAAATGTTACTGTCCAGCTGGACCACCGTGTGCACCAGAAGGCACATTTAACGTTTCCCAGTGCCAGTACGATTCGCCAGTTCTTCTCACATTCCCGCATTTCTATCTTGGTGAGTATCATGTAATAATGATCTCAATATATACAGGGTGTGTCAGGTCAGGTTAATTAAACTTCAGGATTTTATAGAAAATTGATTTGGAACAAAAAAGGTTCCATAAACACAGGTCCGGAAACGCTTGATTGAAAAGTTATACCTAATAAGGTTTAAAAAATTATGTTCTTTTGATGATTTTTAAAAATAATTTTAAAACCCTTCATTTATTTGAAAAAAATAACGGAATAAATCTGATGGATAATTAAATATTAAAGATTACGTCAATTTTATTTAATTCTAATGAGACGTTCAAAAGAAAATAAAATTAAAACAACGAAAAACAGAAACTTGGAAAAACCATCTTTCGATGGTTTTTGTATAAACATACATTTGTAGTGCAAACATTGCAAATGCAAACATGAAAAATTCTTATTAAATTTTGAGATTACATTTCAATTATTATAACTAAATTATTGACAGAGAGTTTATTAGCTATAACTTTTTATGAAGCATTTCCGGATCTATATTTATAGGAATTTTTCTGTTCCGAATTCAATTTGTAAGACTGAAGTTTCATTAACCTGATCTGGAACACCCTATATAACAATATATAACATAACAAGAATGCAAGTACATAACAGAACGTTTTGTTTATAAATTGCTTCGTTAAAAGAAAAAAAAACTCTAGAGTTATTTTTAACCAGATTTAATCGTAACACTTGGTAAAATATTTTTAATTCAAGAAGGAGATATCAAGAGGAATGATTAATGCGTGGCAAATGTCGCATCTTTTTTTTTGTCATAATTATAATTATTACTGGGATCTGACTCTGTCGATGATAGACTTCCCTAATCATGACATAATACATATCATTTGATACTTGACGTAACATCGTGCCATGAATCTCCGACGCATGTCGCCTAACTTAACATAATGCCGTAATTTATATCATTTTGCAATCTCGAATCTCGAATCGAATAATATATTATCTTACGTAACCGTAGCGTAATAATCTGCTGCTAATTAAATTTTTAATATTTTGCGATAAATTTATTTCTCGCATACAAAAAGCGCGCGTTGTACTCTCCACGACGATTCTCGTATTCACGTACATTTTTTCAATTTCTAAGCACTATTAATTAACAAGCGATTCACGAGTCCTCGCGCTAATCTCGCCTTTTTTTTTTTTTACGTAAAACGAGTAACCAAACGATCAGCTGATTTACGCAGATCGTTTATAAGAGTGTAGTTTCGTAAGCGAGATTCACATGTGTCGTGACGTTTCCGGATTCGCGAGAGGAGCGGATTGAATAGTCTGTTACCTAGGAGGCCTATTTTTTTCTTCCTCTGGAAACAATAATCTCCCTCTCTCACGTCCGTCGCGGAATGCCACGATTCTCCCACGAAATAATAGACAGGCTCTCTCTCTCTCTCTCTCTTGCCTGAATTTACTGCGCGAATTTTTTTCGCGCTGTCAACTTTTACTTTCAGCGCTCTGGACTTTAGGCTCGAGACATTGTTTCGTACCACCAGGCAGAAAATCGCTCTTACTAACAATAAGTGAAATTAAATGTTACACATGTTCTCCTTCTGGTATACAATATTCGACTCTGATAAAAAAATTAAGAGGTACCCAGATTATAACAGGATGTCCTAAATTAAGTGTGAGATATTTCAGATGCGAATTTTTTGATGAATTTAATGTAACATGTTTCTTCGATACCTTTTTTCGCTATTCTAGCTTCAAAAGTTTTTTCTTTTTTTGGAGAATAAAGGATGGTATAATTATTTTATTGCCAAAGCTTATGTAAACGTCTGATTTACATAAAAGGCGCTTAATCATAAATGCAAAAATAATAACGTCAAGGATTCATAAAGTTCAAACAAGATTGATGGATTCCGCTGCATTCAATGTTTTTGTGTTTACGCGCCGCTTCGCATTTTTGAGAGGTATTACACGTGTCTTCAGTGACAATTCCTAAAGTGACGATTAAACACCACTTAACTGCGGTGCATTATATCCTTATAGCGAGGAATAAAGTACAAAGTAACATTTTGATACTACGAAGTAATTATATAATGATATAATCACAATTTTAAAGCAATTTTGCAAATTTTGTTTTTTATATAATAATTTTTTCATGATAATTAAATATGTAGTATTATGTAAATTTATTTTTCTGTGTCTAGTAATTTATTTTTACAATAATTAAATATTATAAAAATTATAAATATTATAAATATTGTAAAAAATGATGATTAAATGTAGTATTATGTAAATTTATTTTTATGTATGAAATAATTTACTTTTACAATATTATAAATATTATAAATATTATAAAAAATGAGGAGGAAAAGATTGTATATATCTTATATAATAATATAATTATTTAATTAATTTTTCAAATTTTATATTTTATGTAGTAATTTATTTTTATTCATTGACACATATCCCTTCAAATTTCATCGTGTTGCTTATCCGCTTGATCGTTTCTTCTAGCCGATCCGGCTTTACGAGAGGCTGTGACGGGCATATCGCCACCAGAAGCCGAAAAACATCAGCTCTACATTGATGTGCAGCCGATAATGGGCACGGCTATGAAAGCACGAGCGAGGATACAAATCAATCTCGCGGTTAGCCAAGTGCGAGACATCAAACAGGTCGCTTCGTTCCCCGACATCGTTTTTCCCATTATGTGGTTCGAAGATGTAAGTATATAGCAGTTACTGTAACAATTATCTCACCTAGTAATTATCTCCAAATGGCCATATTGTTGTTTTAATATATATTACAGTAATGATTATTATATATAATAAATAATAGTTATTATACATATTAATTATATATAATAATATAATATAATAAAATATTATTACACAATAATACACTTATTAACTGATGTATATATTATATAAGAAATTAATAATTAAATATAATTAATATATATTATATTTCTCACAACCGTATGTAAATAATCTCTCGTTTGATTAGCATCTGATTACGATTGTCGATCGTGATTCACAATGAGATGCACAAATCCACGTCACCAACAATATATTATTTTATAATTACATATTCTTGCAACACTTCGCGTTTTTAAGATAATTATGTATGAATCATTGATGTATGTTTTGTTTAAATTATTACGCAACGTGTATAATAATGAATATATTAAATAAGCATAGAGCGCGACGATTATCGCTCGTTTATCAAACTGTAGATACAAATAGGATATGATTTAAGGCAAAAAGTGGGGACGACCGCTTTTTTACGGTTAATAATTATTGAAAAAAACCGCTACGTAAGAGCATTCGTGTCATATCATTAAGCTTGCTAACGTAGCATAAATTTTAGTAATGATATTAATGAGAACATCAACGTAAACGAAGGAGGTTCGTTTTTTTAATGTATGCTCGGAAATTTACGAATACTAATTTAAAAGATACTATATATGTCAAATTATTATTATGATAATTAATATGATAATTAAATAAATAAAAAAAGTGAAACTTGTATCTACTATTTTAACTGAAATAACAAAACTAAAAATAAAATAAAAAATAACCATTAAATAAATATTTATTAATATTTAAATAAATAAATATCTTTAAATAAATATAATTTTTTTTAATTTATGTAAATAATAATTTATTTAATATAACAAAATATTTTTGGAAACAAAGTATATATTTATGTAAGTAAAACGATTAAAATTAACAAAATATATTTATTTGATCGAAACAAATTTTATTTTTGGTGTATAATAATATCATAATAATATAATTATCATAAGAAAGAGTTTACACACATTAAAATATTTGTGGTGTATATTATTATTCTGAATTTTAAATTTTCACTTTTTAAAATACGTATTTGTTCTTTGCTGATTATATTCTATGTGATTCTGTCTCTCTGCCTTTCTTAATTTGCAACGTTATTGACGAAGGAATATCGCGTTGCTTACAAATCGTCGTCATCGAGTACGCGGTTACGCAGGTAAAATTTTATTTTTGTCTTCGACAACAATGGCGAACGTGCTTACCATTCGCCATTTGCGCGGATGTAACACATCGCGCACGACGTGCGTTTGAATACTTTGTTCGCGCGTAGAATACACCACACACGTTTTAACCCATGATTCATATATAATGGAACTCATACCTCGACGCCCGCTAATAAAGAGTTCAACGGCGTCCCATCACAATGCAACATTAACGAAGAAATTTCGGACTCGGATATTTATTTTCGATTCGAAAAAGAGTTTCGCGAAATGTTCAACAAAGATCGATCTTCTTACAATTGTAAGACGAGACATCTTGCCGCAAATAAATTGAGATTTTTCTATTTACATTCTCGATAGCTCGAATTTTTTTTCTTTTTTTTTTTTCATTAACATATAATATATATTATATAATAAAATATTCGAAAAGGAAGAAATGCGTATGCAAATTATTCAAGGAGTGATAGAAGAATAATTCCGAATAATTTAGCGAAAAAAAATTCGTCACTTTGAAGGACCTCTGATAAAACGCACGCGATATCGAGATCGATCACACCGTGACCTGAGCGGATAATACATCCTTCTTTTTTTCTCGCGCAGTGCGTCGACGAGCTACCCCAGGAGATGCGCACCTTGCTGAAATTGGTGGTGGACCTGCCTCCGGTGGCCCACGCCGCGGTTTCCGGCGCCCTCGCCGCCATCGGGGCGATCGTCCTTCTCGGGGCATTCATGTGCTTGGCACGTGCCGCCAAACGTCAGGAGAAGCTTCACCTCAGCAGTCCGTTGCCGGCGAACGCGACCAGCACCAAGACTGGCCAGCTGAATCTAGCCTTCAGCAAGTAAAAGAAAAAAATTTAAAGCGTGTCAAATATAAAACGGATCGTGATTGGGGGGAAATCGACGAGTGCCTCGAGTCTCATCCGGCGACGAGAAACGCGCGAGAACTTGTAGGATAATATCGCTTATCTTATTGTAAGGGCATGTGTCTTGTATCTCTCGATTAGGATTGTTACGAGCGAATTTTTTGAAGAGAGAGTGAGAGAGAGAGAGAGAGAGAGCGACGCGAATTTTATCGGCCCTTTCCCGCGCGCACGTCCATGTGTTAGATTATTTATATTACGTTACTCGCGTGTGCTTCTCTTCTTTTCCCTCCCGCTTTTCGGGAGCGTATTTTGACAGACGGATGAGTCGCGTAAGTACAAATAAATTCGAGATTTGTGGAGCGAGTGCTTCAGTATTACGTACGTAATTTTACGAAATTGAGACAAATCAATGATATTTTTCTGTAAAAGAATGACCAAACTCTTCGAAAATTTATTTATCGAGAAAAATATTTTGGAAATAAATAATATTTGATATTGAATTCGAAAAAATTTAGAATCAATATTTTTTTTTTACGGAAAATCTATATTTATCGCATTTTAAAGAAATTCTTAAATTTCTTAGCGAACAAAATGACACTTTTGTTAAATTAAAAATTTAGTTGAAATGGACGAGAAAGAAAGATTTTATTACACGTCAGTTTGTAATTTACCAAAATCCTTTTATTCTATAAATCTTATTCTATAAATCTTAAGTTAAGGGAAAAAAAAGTTCGACCTTTCCACAGATTATCTACGACGCTTCTCGGTGCAATATTTTTTCTTGACAGCATGAAAATGAAAAACTAGAGTTATGTCATTCTTCCGAGGAGCTTGACGATTGAAATTTACGATGACATTTATAACATGCCGTAATTGTTAATATTGGTGAGCGGCTTTCCTTGTTCCAGAATCGAAAACAAATTACAGGATTTTAAATGGTCGTCTAATCGCGCTAGACGATACGTATAATTATCGCTGTGAATTACCGACGTTATTATCGAAGATGAAATTGATATTCCGTCCATGAAGCGTCCCGAGGCCAAGCTACGTTCGCGACTCTTTAATCGGGAATTCGGGATTGTTTTCGCGAGTGTTTTTTGCGACGAAAAGGAATGTACAGGGTGTACCGTAAAGACAGAATCGACGCTTAATAGATAAATTCCTGAGTTTATTTTATGATGATTTTTCACCAGCAAAAGTATTGAGGCATCAATCATTTCTTTTAAAGATTCAAAAATACATTTTTCTTAGTTAATTTCAGATAGAATTTATTTTAACAAAGTGAAAAAATTTCAATTTAAGGTTTAGTTACAAAGATATATAATGGAAAAAATTGGAAACTTGCAAGAAATAATGACCTTCCTCGACATTTTTGCTAAGGAAAACTCATCTTAAAATGATCTCAAAAATTTATCCTTAATCGCTGATCCGGTCTTTACGATACACCCTGTATGTGTAAAATCGAGACATATCAATAGCAGAAGGACAGAAATTTTTTTCTGTACATAGAACTTGGCCGATCGTTATCGTTTACTATAATTATAATTATCAAGAATGTACTATTTCTCGTTATTTTCGTTTGTACATGTATTACTATTATTTTATTATTATATATTATTATTATAAATAATATTATTCGACGTAGACATAAATATATTATGATTAGGTCTAATAAAGAAATTACTTTTGTACAATAGAAATCAAAAGATGCCAAATGAATTGTGTGCGAGAATAATTAATCAGGTTATTGGTATCAGTGTAATCATTAAATGATTGTATTCTTTCCATATGTATTTTACTAACTCATAAATCGCGCGTATAAACTCTATGAAAATAAAATAGAGTATCAAAAGGAATACACATTTTGATTTAAATTCCTGAAAGAAAGAGGGGGGAGAGAGAGAGAGGGGTGGGGGGAGGACTGGGAGCTTCTACTTTTATCTATTTGTACTTTTTATTCACACATGTATGTATGTATTCCCCTTCTCTCCTTCGTTCTGGGAATTTAAATGAAAATTTCTCGAGCTTCCGTTCTTCCTGCGACGAAGGACGGAATTAAGAACTCATGCAAATGCAACAGGTGAGGAAAATATACGATAGAATTAGTTTTATGGTGGTGTTCATGATTATTTACGTTCCCACACCAACACTTGTACATCATAAGCTGTACGTATTGCGACACGCAGATGTTATTGCGCGTTATAATAAATATTATAACGCGTTATCGGCAACGCACACACGATGAACGACAGCTCGTGTTTTTATATGTGTAATGCGCGTATCTTATAAAGGTGGAGATAGCTTTTTTGCGAAAACAAGTTTTTTTTTTTGAAGAAATTAAACATTCATTTCGCTTCTCGGAAAACGTCGTTACAAGAACTGTCGGCATATTAATGGATACAGGTCCGTTCACGGACGAATTATATTAATAAATCAAGCGATTTGAATTTAATTTACGATCGCATAAGAAAATAATTTCCGAAACAGAAAATCGACGCATCCGCGATACGAAAACGGAGATGACTGCAGAAAATAAAGATTCTAAATAAATTTTTGTTTTTAATCTATAAAATAAAGATAGATGACACTTGTATTATATACAGGGTGTCCTAGACCACCCGTACATCCCTCAAAACCATACAGTTTTTGTTCAAAACGTTTTTCTCTAAAATGCTTAGTTTTCTTTCAAAAACTAAGCATTTTAGAGAAAAATGTTTTGAACAAAAATTGTATGGTTTTGAGGAGAATATAAGATGGTGTCCTTGGTTTGACCTTGGATGGCATTGTTAAGGTCAAGTCAAGGACACCATTTAATTTCTTAAATGGAAACCCCCATTTTTTAATGCATATTCTTGTAGCTTATCTCGAGAGCTTTTCAAAACATTATAATAAAGTATTTTTTCATTAAGAATTTTTTGTTATTTTGTATCTGTATATACACATGCTTTTTTTCATATCGATACATCGAGAAATTCTCAAAGAGAATACAGATCAAGCAAAGGTCGTATGCTTCTCTCTTCTTCATTTCTACATTTTTGTTAGAAAAAGCGACATATATATATATATATATATATATATATATATATATATATACATTGATATATCGGTTAAATATCGCGAGTGTCGCAGGAACCCAATAAAAAAAGAAAAACTTAGAATCTATGTTAAAGCATCCTACATCGTATATCTCGCTATCGAGATAACGAGCTAATTAAACGGTCGTATGTAATACGTACTGCTACGTGTCATCATTTAATTTTAAATACGGTTGTCCGTCACATCATCGATAACACACGATACATACCGTCGCACGTAATAACACCGTTGCGGTGAGCAACTATTTGATAATAACACGATAAATGTAATGTCATGACGGATTGCATCCGTCTCTACGTAATTACATATAATTTCGACGCACTGAAGCCTTAATCACAACTTGGCCGCGTTGCGGGTGTTTCTTTTTTTTTTTTTTCACGTTGCAACGCGGTACGTCACAGTTTCTCGTAAGAGCTGCTAGTCCAGACAAGAAGCATAAAGTCTATGAGATTGAACTTTACGCTCTTCGTTATCCGATTTTTCCGGATCGATTATATAATTTTTTTGCCGTCATTCGGTCGTCATTCTGCAATATAAATAAAAAGGTCCTTGTATAGCAATATTTATGCTTTTATACAGCTAGTTTAGATACATGTTTTAGTGCATCCATTTTTTTAAATTTTCGTCGTTTTATCTACTTTTCTATATAAGAAAGAAAGAAATATTCTCTCTCTAACAACTTAAAAGTATAATAGAAACTAATATTTATAATCGTAATTTTTTCAAAATGTTTGATTACGTTGTCGTAATTCAAACAAGTTGACAATTTTGGTAATTTAATACATTAGCAACTAAATATTTTTAATATGTGATTTTAGGCGAATAATATTTCCTTCTCTCCTTATCTCTATCGATTATCATATTAAAATTATCTCTATAAATACAATAATAATAACAGAGCCTATCCGTGTGTATAAAATTGCTTCATATATAATTCGCTATGTACATTATTTTAATTGCACAATATTATTATCTTTACTCAGGATATTATAAATTCCCATTTGCAATTTTGCGAAAGTCCAACGATTTTCACACTCGCATAATGTCTTCTCCGTTCAAGGCGAATATCGACTTAAAAACCCGAGACTTCGAAAACCGTCTCTGAAGAAAATTTAAGAGGCATCTTTAAATATGTTTCAAAAAAATAATCTCTCTTAGACACATTTGTGTCGCCTTAGAATTCCTTTCTTCTTCTCGGATGCACTCTCACGGCGTCTATCTTTTTTTCTTTTTTCTTTTCTCGTCGATCAGAACGATTCGAGAATATCGTTTATTCAGACGAACAATTTTCTTGAAACTTGACTCTTCTCGCGTTGGACGCGACACTTCCAGAGATAGATGACCAGCGCGCTCAGGGAGAGTATCATGGCTGTGAGACTGCACCATTGCAGAGCCATCTCCACATTGGCAATTGTGAAATGCGCGCTTTGAAGGATCTCCAGCATCGATTCCGGAATCTTGTCTACTCCCATCTCTATCCAGATGAGCGGAAGAATAGCGCCGTCCTTCAATCTTCCGAGAAACGGCACGCCAATTGCTTTTCGCACCTCCAGATTCAGCTGCGTTCTTGACCAACCGGCCATGGGAGTCGCGATGCGCTGGAGACAAAAATTTTATTTAATTTTTTTTGTTTTTAATTACGCAAGCAATGGAAAATACAATTAATGCTGCTTTTTAATATCTCTCAACATAAATTATATAATATAATATATGTAATATATTTAATTTTATATTTATTTAATTAACTTATTAATTATTATATTTACTTAATTTATTTTTCTTATTATTTATTTAATTATTACTTACATAAATTTAATTTTAAAATTATATATTATATAAAATATATAATTTTAATATGATATTAATTAAAACTAATTCGTAAAATCGGGCTAATTAATTGCAAAATTTTGTTAATATTTTTTATATCTCTAAATATTAGTAACAATTAAATAGCCATTTATATAATAATACTTAAGAGATAGAGCGTTCAGACATACCCCATGTAAATCTACGTAATTCTCGTGATCTTCCTGCCGAGGATTCAAGCCGTCTATTTGCTCCAGTAAGGATTTGTCGGCGCCATAAAAATGCGGAAATGACGAAAGCAAAGGCATACCATAATTGCAAGCGGAAATATTGAAGAGTCCCGTGGGCGGGCAAACTCTTAAGCCGTTCACTTTTTGGCAAAAGCATTTGTTTTGCGGGTCCGAATAGTTGAAGGCATCCGGTGTGAATTTATACCTGAGAGGAAAAAAGAAAATTGGACATCTTCAATTAATTTAAAATCTACAGCTTTATATTTATAGGTAAAAGTTATTATTGTTTTTTACAACTAGAATTTATTAACAAATTTATTTTACAAAAAATATTTGATTATAAAATAATATTAAAATAAAATAAAATAAATATAAAATAAACACCCATATATTATAAGTGCAAATAATTTAATTATAAGTAAACAAATACAAATAGATTATTATTCATAAGGATAATAAAATATATATATATATATATATATATATATATATATATATATATATTATCTAATTAATTAAAATATTCTAAATAATATTATACGTATATCTTTTTGTATATGCATGTATGATTGCATTGAAGTATTAAATACAAATCAGTTTTACCTTAGAGAAGGTATATCGAAGGTGGTCACTTGTTCGGTAAAATGAAAGGGTAGACTCCTACACATTTCCTGAGAATATATGTAAAGGGTTCTGTTCGTGTCCGCTATTAGACGCGGTGGAATCATGCTGCCGTCGCTACCCATGATTTTATCGCATTTCTCATCGTTCCAAATGTGCCGATCGTCTATCCCATTCACTCGCTCGATCATGCCGAGATTGTCGATAGTTCGCGATCCCGTGCCCATCGTGATGCGATTCTTACTGACACCATCTCTCTGCAATCAAAAAAGAGACGCGCGCTCGAAAGACACTTAACTATGTACAGGGTGTTTCAGGTCAATGAAATTTCAAGACCTTACGGGAAATTAAATTTGGAACAAAAAAGTTCTGTAAACATAAACCAGGGAGCGCTTCGTTAAAAAGTTATAATTAATAAACATTCTGTAAGTAATTAATTATGAAAATTTAATTATCAAAATTTAATAATCAAAATAAATTATCAAAATTTAATAAGAACATTTCTATGTTTGCATTTGCAATATTTGCACTACGAATATAGTGTTTACACAAAGATTATCAAAAAATAATTTTTTTCTGCTTTTTCTTCGTTGTTTTGAGCTTCTTTTCTTTTGAACGCCTTATCAAAATTTAATAAAATTGATGTAATTTAATTTGTTGTTTAATCATTCATCAGATTTATTTCGTTATTTTTTTCAAATAAATAAAAGGTTTTGAAGTTATTTTTAAAAATCAAAAAACGTAATTTTTCGAAGATTATTAATTATAACTTTTTAATGGAGCATTTTCAAATCTATGTTAATAGGAATCTTTTTGTTCAAAATTCAATTTCCTATAAGACAATATAAAGTTTCATTGACCTGATCTGGAAAATTCTATATATATTGTTCTATAAAAGAAAGAATAATTTCGTGATTCGATGTCGCTTTGCAAGATAATGTAATTTTATAATCGGAATTCTACGATAAAGACGCTATTTCTATTGTAATATATCTATTTTTTGCAAAATGGAATATACAAAAATTTATTTTTTATTTTTTATTCTTAGAATCATAATATAAGAAATCATTGTAGCAAGTCGTAAATATCTTAAATGAAATATTTTTGTCATAAATATTTTTTTTTTAATTGCAATTTTTTTCTGTTTATAGACAATATTCGCGCAGATTTTATTATGTAAAAGTAATGTTACATGATTAAGGAAATGAATTTTATACTTTCGTAAAGCTCCTTGCTATGCATGCATTACTTATAAAATATTTTTTCTATAATTTTTTTGTATTTTTTATTTATCATAAAATAAATTTCAAGAAAATAAATAGATTTTTTTAATAAACACATTTGTGACAAAAATTTTATTGTTTATATTAAATTCATATTAAAAATTTTCTGCGATTAAATAGAATTATGTACGTACTGTAACCAAGATACCGAATTTGTCGAACGATATGTCACGCTCGAACATCATCAGTGGTTTGGCCATGTGAAAGAGACGGTTGTCGTATCCCCAGATGAAACCGCCGGCCGTCTCATTGATAAAGGACCGCTCTTGTAAGGTTGACAACACCGTGTTGGTGACGAAACGCACCGCAAAACTCCGATCCCGGACGAACGCAGTGGCGAACATCAACAGCACGTTCGGCACCATGATGGTGTCGTTGTCGGGTCTACCGCCTACCCACACGAATGATCTCTTCTCCTGGAAGCTCACCGTACCGTTCTCGTGCAGCACCACGTTCACACGATCCTTTTTCTCCTGGTAGACGTAAGGACCGAGATCTTGGACGCGCAGTTTGCTCGCTCTGCCCGTCTCAAACTCCTTTACGTTTGTGTAATTGAAGATGTGAATCCTGTACTCCATCTGGATAGGTGGATGCTGCCATAGGTTGAAGGTACGACTGCCATTGCGGAGCTCCATCTGCGAAAACACATAGTTGGAAAAGGTGTCGGTGTACCAAAAAGCATAGAAGCTCGCGAAGCTCATCAGGAACATGCCGCAATAGATCCAAGTCAGCCAGCTGTGAAAACGATTGCGTCGAGTACAATGCTTCATCGCTTTTTTCTCGATATCGAGCGCGGTATCGGTCACCGAAATTGTCATCCCGATTCGAAGAGATTCACAGGATAATATTCACAGGATAGTCTTCGTAGGATAGTCTTCACAAGATAATCTTCCCAGGATAGTCTTCACAGGATAGTCTTCACAAGATAGTCTTCACAAGATAGTCTTCACAAGATAGTCTTCACAGGATAGTCTTCACAAGATAATTTTCACAGGATAGTCTTCATAGGATAGTCTTCACAGGATAGTCTTCACAGGATAGTATTCACAACGTTAAATTTCGCGAAATTTGATTAATGATCGAGAAAGAGAAACACGGATCGGCTTGATAAACGCGATCGAAAGTAAATCTCTCTCCGAAAAGTTTTCTCGCCCGACGCTTAAGTCAATCTAATCTATCGTGGAGAGCGGAAGATGAATAGTTAAACGCATCAGATAAGAACTTTGACAAAGTCGTGGTAGCGCGAACGAAGATAAAATCCGACGTCGTCGACGGGCAACGTTTTCGTCCAACTGACGCTCGAGTCACTGGCAACGGCATACAAAAATCTCCCCACTTTTTGTTAAAATCCAATGATAACCTTGCCGCGAAGATGACCTCTGATGTTTAACACCTACCGATACTCATATAGTTCAGAAGCGACCGCGCGTTTCCCAACCGCCTTCTTCCCCCTGCTGGTCCTGTTTCAGGTATTCGAATATTTCGGGGAGAGACTACCTGAGGATTTCACGTGCAAGAAAAATTCCGACAGACCCTTAAAAAATCCTTAGAAAAATAAAAACATTTCTTTTTCCTTTTTTTTCTGGCATTCGTAAGATTATCCTAAAGGCGTCGCAACGTCTCGCTTTCGGTCAATCGCAAACACAATGCAAGAGATGTAGATGCGGATACTTGAGGGAAAGGAAAAACAGAAAGATGAGAACTCAGTGTCAAGGTCGTTGTTGACCTGGGCATACTAGCGGGTGTTAAAGCGCTTCGAAAAGATAGCGCTTTAGCAGGGTACGGTTTATTTTCGCATCTACGACTGTCAACGTAATAAATCGATGTCATTCGATTCATTATCGCGGGAGTTAAAATAGGAGGCTGTGCCGGATGGGGGATCGTACGACCACGTTTTATCGCTAGCAGACGGAAAAACATGATTCAAGATATCTCCCCACTCGGGGAAACTCGAGAGAAACGCGTCGAGACTATCGTTATTTACATGTGAGAGTTAAACATCGGTCAAAAATCTATCGGTAAAACAATAAATGGTCCGAATAATTTTTCGCTAGATACCTATATGTGTCTCTTGTTTTAAATTTGATTTTATTTTTTTTTTTAATAATTTCTTTTTTTTTAATTTGATTCTTTAAGAATATATCAAAACCATCTCATTCTCAGAATGTACTAGACGTGTAATTATTCTCACAATATAAGTAAAAAACAATTTTATAAAATGATATATAATTAATATGTACATAATTAAATGATAATTCACAATAACTATTATAATTAGATAACGATTTGCAATCATAATAATAGTGAGAATCTTTGATCTACTTTTACATAAATTTTTATGTAAAAATGTTTTATCACTCTCGTTGGAATCATGCATCGAACGCATGAAAGAAATATAATAATAGTGTCAAAAGGAAATGTAAGATTCCATAGAGATAAATGTAATTAATGCCAAAAGATGTCATGCGGAGAACGAGATCTTGCTCGATGTACATGCTATCTACAGTCATATTAAAATTTTTATAAGATCTTGTAATTCTAATTTTCAATAAACATATATAAAAAAGTTTTTAAACAGATAATCCTACACTTACGTAAATCATATTTTGCAAATCACTTTATATGTGGAAATATAATTTCTAAGAAACTTATCTCTTCGATGTTTATGTATATAAACATTTTATTTATTTATTATATTTTTGCAGATGCAGCGGCGCCTTTCACTTTCTCCCTCTTTTTTTCTTTCAATTGGCAAATTAAAAAGCATTACGTCAAAAAGATAATAAAATTAACGGGAAAAGAGTTAATAAGTTAAGTTTACATCGTACATATACAGGATGTTCTCAGATCAAGTGTCATAAACATAAACCCGGAAACGCTTTGTTAAAAAATTATAGTAAGTTATAATAAACTTTCTGTAAGTAATTAATTAGTTATAATCAAAATTTAATAAGAACATTTTTATGTTTGCACTACGAATGTAGTGTTTACACAAAAACCATCAAAAATGGTTTTTTCAAATTTCTGCTTTTTTAGTTTCTTTGAGTTTATTTGTTTTTTTAACGCTTTATCAGAATTAAATAAAATTGGTGTAATTTAGTTTGTTATTTAATTATCCATCAGATTTATTTCGTTACTTTTTTCAAAATATAATAATAAAATAAAGAATTTTGAAGTTATTATTTCTAAAAATCACCAAGAAACGTGATTTTTTGAAGCTTATTAACTATAACTTTTTAACGAAGCGTTTCCGGACTTATAAACTTTTTTGTTCCAAATTCAATTTTCTGTAAAAGGTGCGTACTGATTTGAACATTTTTGCGCGCACGAACACGATCCATTGTTGTCGGTTTATCAAAAAATTTATGTGCAAAACGATGCTCAATTTGAATGTATATGCGGAACTGAATCTTCGTGCGCGTAAAAAAAATTATGGAGTCGATGAATGAAATGACTCTTCATTTAATAGACGAGTATGAACAGTTTCCGCTAAACACGGGTTTCATTTTTCAAGAAATAAGAAGTTCGATGCTTGGGAGATAATGGCAAATAATTTGACAATAATTTATTGATTTACGGCGAACAATTAGAGCACAGTTTTGTACGCACGAATAAAAATTTTGATATCGAAAAAAGTTTATCCCAAGTTTACCGAACGTTCGTGCGGGTAAATCATTCGTGCGCGGAGAAATGCTCAAGTCAGTACGCACCTTTAAGATCCAAAACTTTCATAAACCTCATCTAAAACACCCTATATATATATATATTCAGGATAGACGTATTCATTTCCAAATAAATATTTTTTTTTTTAATGTTTGACCTTCTCGTAGATTTTTGAAATTGTTTAAATTTGTCGAAATTTTTGCATGTAATATATAATTTAAAAATGTTATAAAAAAAGGTTTATATAATTTTTTCAATATCATATTAATTTTTTATTAAAATTTCAAAACGTTAGACAAATATTTTATGTAATTTTAATCATTTATCATTATACAATTCATTTATCATTACATAAATTATTTAACATTATGTAATTGCATTTTATCTTTAACTCTAACACAAAATGCAGAAAATATGTGTACATCAACAATTTATATACATAAGTATAATTTTTCATAAAAATTTATCATTTTATCATCTTTTCACAAAGTTCAGCGCCTGGCTCAGCACATACAGTAGTAACATCATGCAATTTATGTGCGCATTTTTTTCTCCCCGGTGCGTGCTAATTGACCGATTGTGACATGAAACATGTCCATTCGATGTTCTATCATAAAGTATTGTTGTGTTATGACTAGCGGATGGCCTCTTCACCCGCGCGCATTCTCCCACCGCGCCTCATGATTTTCTCTTACGTCTTTAACGACGTCTTTAACGACGCGTCGCACGATGATAAGCGAATCGCTCTTCTCCATCTCGATCACGTGTATATACGTATAATTACGCAAGGATAACCGGCCCCAATAATGTAATCATACCGAAAAAGTCTGACGAAATGTGTGCGATTATATGTATAACAAAAGTGCAAAAAAAAAATTGTACACAAGGCTCGTGAAGACGCCGGTGATAAAAGTGGCGATTTGATAGTCCGAATTGAATGTCGTAACGTGTTGTCGGGATGGCAATAATAATAATAATAATAATCTCATCGCGAGAATTTACAAGAGAAGCCAGATGGATCAGAAGCCAGATGAAGAGATTAAATCGATAGATGGATTCACATATACATGACTGCGATTTCTTCTACAAGGTCATTAAATGTTTTCGTTATTTTGACGATAATATAAAAATAATCGCGACATTGATTGCATTTCTTGCAACAGTATTTAGTCTCGTCGCACTTTTCTGAAAAAGCGAAGATAATTGATAAGGAAAATATATGTGCTCGAATATGGAAAAATATTTTAACGTTTCTTAAAATTTCAAATAATCTAAATTACTGCAGAAATCACGATAGGAATTAATTAGTGTGATGTTTCAAATCATTTTTGACGAGCTCAAAGGTGTATCTGTCTGCTTGTCGATTGTTGTGGCGGCAAAAGATATTTAATATTCGCCCCTTTTTTTCTCAGTAAACACGCATAAATTAATATAATTGCGACTCTTCTTGAAGTCGCCTAAAAAAAATTATCCGTCTAATTTACGAAGAACAATCTCATCAGTTTTCACGCTGTCACAAGGAAAGATGAGGAATGATGAGAAGCATTTATAGAATTACGATTTAATTGTCCTATGTAAATGTACATTTGTAACAAGTGACCAATGTGCGACCAATTGAGAGTCCCATGAATCTGCCTTACAATACAAAAATCGCCAGAATAATCTTTTTCTGGGCGGCATTTTGTACTTTTAACCCTTCCATATTTTATTGAATCTCGCTATTAACCTGATCTTTCAAAGATCATCCACAATTGCATCTTGCAATTATCTAGGCTGTAGCTATTGTATTTTCCGGACATGGTTCTATCGCCGGAACTTTTGAAGTCGAACGGACAACTGCGTCGTCCTCCGCGGCATATATTGACTTCGATTCTTGCTTCTCTTGCTCGCTTTGCCATTGAACCTGTAACATAGCAACACCATAAGTAAATTCCATACGTTTCATAAAATACAAGCATATATCTAAAAAAACGTCGTAATAAAATATGTTAAACATCTTTTCAATGAGTTTCGGACTTTGCGTTTTTAATTTATTAAATATTAAAAAGCACCTTCTGTTTGTGCTGCTTAACGGCTTCGAGACACCTATCCATGACCATCTTTTCCGTTAACACGCCGTCCTCTGAAGCATAGGCCGCTGCTTGCCAGGTGACCCCGAGTTTTGCCAACTCTCGTCCAGACATTCCTTCTGTCAGATCGGCCATTTTGCTACACAGCGAACTATAGTCGAATTGCGCAATTTTCAGTCTCTTATTACCCTCGATGGCCGGCTGCAGGACAAACTTGTCAAAGTATAGGCGGACCAGACGTTCGCGTTCCTCGCGACCTGGAAGACGGAACTCCACCATCTCATCCAGTCGATCGTTTACCGCCCAATCGAACTGCTCGGGCGTATTCGACGCAAGCACCAGCATAAACTTGTTGCTCTGTTCACCGGTCCGATACAGGAACGCGTTCAACATCGCTCGGAGATCCTCCGAGATATGCTCGCTCGAGCGTTTTCTTAGAAACGCGTCCGCCTCGTCGATGAACAGCAATAATCCCTTTCGGGATGTCAACGCCCAATCGAACACCTTGTGAATGGCAGTCACGCCGTCTCTACCCAACGGCGCTAGATCACCACCCGTCACGATCGCGTAATCCATACCAGAGTGTTCGGCCAGTTTCTTAGCGAACATAGTCTTACCAGTTCCTGGCGGACCGTGCATCAGTATGTTTCTATACATGCCGCGATTTTGCTTCGTGTTTTTCGTGGCTATCGCGATGTCGCGCAGCCTCTCCTCGAGTTTCGGTGCAAGAATTACGCCGGACAGCGCGTCGGTCTGTTTGCTTTTCAACTTCTTCACCGCTTGAATTGGATGCTGGATGGTATCGAGGAACGTAAATCTAGATGTCTCACGTACCAATGACGGTTTCCCTAAGCGAGACTCGATGTAGCGCGATGCTACGCCAGTCGAACTCTTGGCAGTGTATATTCCGAAGGCTACAAGCGACAGACCGCCCGCCGCCGCGAGAATCTTATCCCAATCTTCTAGCATGGCTTTGGCTCCTGAGCCTAATACTGAGCCGGCTGTTCTGAAAAATATTATAATTATGAAATTAAATTTATATTTATAATAAAATGTAAGTAATGTGTTGCTTGCTTACTTTATAGATTCTAAAACGGTAATCCTCTTCTCTGCAGCTTTCAATCTAATCTGTTCTAAATTAAGATCTTGATTTTCTCTGTCAACTTTTGCTTTGGCTTTTAATTCTGCCTCTAGTTTCCTCATCTCGTTCTTGTGCCTCAATTCCATCTCGTGCTCTATCGTAGCTTTCCTCATGGCTTCTTGTTTGGCTACCGATTCCTCTTGCCTTTTCAGATTTTCGTCGTTCATCCTTTGTTGCTGGATTAATTGATCCTCGTAACGCTTTCTAGACAATTGATCTTGATACTGTGCTCTCATTTGATGCTGCTTTGTCTCTTCTTGCATAGTTTTTCTTCTTTCTTCAGCATCCACTCGTTTTTGCTCCACTTTAAACTGTTCAATACTGGCTTCGTATTTCTTCATTTCAGTCTGCAATTCCACTTGTCTTGTGGTTTCTTGCATTTTAGATAGATCCAAGGCTTCTCTTGCATGTTCTATAATTAAATAAAATAATATTTTACTACAAGTATTTTATAATCTCACAAAAATTATTTTTGACATTCTTGATAATTAAAATAATATAAGTTTAATTTGTAACAATATCATAATCAATTATATATATTATAATTTCTAAAATAACAGTGTTATAGAAAATTATTTTAATAATATATATTTTTTATATATTTTCTTTTTACAAAATATTGAAGCAAAAACAATATGATACTTTTTGCAATAATATTTATATGTAATTAAAAAAAGAAAAACATGTATGCAAAAAATCTCAAATAACAAGTATGTAACTAATAAGTAAACAATCAAGTATTTTATAATCTCATATTATCTTTGTCATTTTCAACATATTTAACAAAATATAAATTTAATTTATAATAATACACAATCAAC
>JBCEZX010000008.1:5513188-5527523 GCA_039654345.1 Cataglyphis cursor | reverse complement strand
CAACGTCTATTAATTTCTTACCAGTTGATAAAACGCCATCGAGCTCGGCATTCGCATTTGTAAATTCTAGTGCTACGACAATCGAGACGAATAAGATTATTACTACAAGTGCAACCGTTACTTCTACTGCAGTCTCTTCATCTACTGCAGTCAGTACTACACAGGCTAATTCTACCTTCACTTTCCGTGATGCCAAGACATTTTCGTCTCCCGCTACGATCGCTCAAACTACAACATCAAGTTTATCGTCTCAATCCACTGGGATGATAATATTGCCGGCTAAGACAACTTCAGGATCAATCATCAGTGCTGGTTTTAATAGTACTGCAAGCAGTACATCGAATAGCCTCACAACAGCAACATCCACGTCTCCACCTTCGTTCATTTTCGGAAGCAATGGTACCGTTCCAAAGAATAGCTTCATATTCGGCCCATCTGACAGTAACAATCAATCGAAAGTGAATGCTTTCCGAAGTCCCACGAGCAGCCAGACGACATCATTGCCGCCAGTTACGACTAAATCTTTTAATTTCTTCACATCCAATAATTTGACGACGACCGCCGCAAGTAACTTATTTACGAATGTCACATCGTTAGCGACATCGACACCAACATCTGGATTATTGAATGCACCTGCGCTCAGTACATCCATTACTTCTTCAACATCTACTTCATCTACTAGCAAACCTCTGTTTGCTTTTGGCACTTCCAATATTTCAAACGCGACATCAACAGCTACAATTTTACCAGTTACAACTGCCAGTAATATAACCAATTTTGGTGGGATGAAGAATAATGCTGTTCTCACATTTGGTACGTCTACCACGACCATCACCCCGCAATTTAACACGTCTACAATCACCATTCCACAATTCGGTGTATCCACCACCTCCATTTTCGCCACTACATCGAATACAACTACGAGCACAAATATTTTTGGTACGACCAGCAATAGTCAATCATTTTTCGGAACCGCACCAGCTGTACCGGGAACGACTGGTATATTTAACAGCCCGACTACCACGGTGCCTTCGATCTTCGTTATGACGACCAACACTGCATCTTCTCCAAGCAGCACCATCAGTTCCAATTTATTTGCCAATGCTAACGCCAATTTGACGACTTCAACGACCGCTGCGCCTTCGATGTTCGGTAGTGGCACGCCAATTTTCGGACAGACGAAGCTTTCGCCCTCCTTCGGAGCTGCAAGTGGCATGTTTGGCAACACGACCTCACCATTATTCAGTTCGACCACGCAAGCCGGCACGACCTCACCGTTATTCAATTCAACCACGCAAGCCGGCACATTCAACATCACCGGTAATGTCTCCACCAATACGATCACCTCTGGCTTTGATAGCACGAGCATCACGACGCCTGCGTTTGGAACACCAAGCGTAGGAACATCGCAGGCAACACCGTCAGCTTTCGGCGGTACGACCAATATGTTCGGTTCGACCGATAAGAATACATCGGTCCCCATATTCGGAACAAACGCTACGCCGGCTAGTGGAACTTTCGGACCTTTGGCAACGACGAGCACTTTCGGCACGCAAAATCCTACGAACCTCACGTTTGGGGCTGCAGCAAGTGGCGGCACTATGTTCGGTGATAGTAAATCTCCATTTGGCGCAACGCCGGCGACTACTACGGGCTTTGCGGGTACATCTACATCGTCTTCGATTCCCGCCTTCGGAGCTGGCAATGCTAATAATGCGAATAATAACACAAATAATATGTTCGTCTTTGGGAATAATCAGAAGGATGGGCAACAGAACACTGCGTTTCCTTTCGGATCCAATTTTCAAGCTGCAAGCAACAATTCTACGGCTGCATCGCCCACTCCGTTCCAATTTGGATCTACAGCTCCCAAATCAGGTAAATACTTTTGAATAAATTATTTTATTACTAATATAACTGTAAACATATAAAGATCATTGAGTTATATGTGGCAAATAAAATTTCAGATACAAGAAAATTGTATAAACTCCTGCAAGATATTATTATTACTCTTGATTATGTCCTTTCTTTAAATATTCTGGCTCAATTATATTAATCATTTTTTTCAGCATCAATAGGATTTAACTTTACTACACAACAGCCAGCGACTACTACCCTAAATTTCGGAACATCAGCAGCACCAACTTTCAATCCCTCGACACCTGGCATGTTCAGCATCGGGAGTGGATCAACCGCGCCGCGATCTAGGACAATTCGTACTCGAAAACCGAGATGATGGAGAATGTAAACGTGGCTCGTTTGAGTGCATATTTTCGTTGAAATATATATTTGGAGTGTTTGTTCAATTATATTAATTTATATATAATTTCTCGCGTGAATATAAAACGTATAATTAATACGCAAATTGCATTCGACATTTAATAAATTATATATATTGTGAAGATGATAAAGTAATAAGTGGTTTTATTGCCGCATTTTTTAAAGTTTGTTCGGTGACGGAGTTGCTAAGTGTCTTTTATCCTGTAATATATATAAGTCCACAATATATATAAATATGTATAAACATACATTGGGTATTTTGTCTAATTTTATTATCTAAAATTTTTATCATCTGAAATACTTTTAGATATGGAAAAATAAGTAAGAAAGAAATTAATAAATTTAATAAATAATTAATAATATGTTTTTAATAAATTTCTTTTTACATAATAATTGCATATACAAGATAGTAAAAGATTCATATCCTTACGATTCCAAATTCTTTTTTATATTTTATCACATGATTCAATTCAAAAAATATAAAATATGTATATATATATATGTTTATAAATAAAAAAATTTTTCTTATTAAGTTTTAGTTTCTCTGTTACATAAACTCATTTTTCCATATTAATAAAGAAGTTGATTTTGATGGAAATATCCATTAAATAATTCTATAGATGAAATAACCCATATGTATAATAATATCTAATGTTTCAGCTCATTCTAATTATTAAAAAGAAATGTCATAAATTTTACAAAAATATGCTTCAAATTCACGCAACAGCTCATCCTCACAGAACTTTAATGTTGTGCGTTATAATGCATCATATAATAGAGAACTCCAAGTTTATTCATCTGTACATTTGTAATTAATGAATAATGGAGTAATTGTGTAGACAATTTTTAAGTCATCTTAATAGTTTGAACAGTCTGATAGAATCTATCATTATATTCTTTTTTTATGTTCATATCAATTTAATCTAAAGTTTCATTGATAGATACCTTTTTTTCTCACTATACGTAACTCATAACTCATATATATGATATTCTTATTATTTTCATGTACATTAACATATCTTTGTGTTTATCTCGTTGTTCCTAGGCATATAATACTTTTTATCCTAGAAAGTTTTGTATCGTTACAAGCATATTGTGTATCCCTAAAAATATAACAAGTAATTTAGGTAATAGAAATTTGACGTTTGCTATAAGCAATAAACATCTCTTGCCTTCCTATATTTTTGTTATGTTATTTGAAGAAATGAGTGAAATTTGTGTGTAAGCAAATGTTCTTCCAGCTATGTGAGAAAAAATCTAGTATACGATAACATTTAAATTAAAGTTCAACGAATAAGAAAAGTGTGTCTTGTATGTCTTGTATGTGATGGAAACTTTTTACATAAAAGATTAGAATAAAATATATAAATTGTATTATTATTTATGACAGATTGATCATACCGATTCAATAATAATTATTAATGATAATATGTAATATTTAGATATATTTTTAATTCATTCCAATGAGATGTATTTTCTACAGATGGATTTCTTATTTGATTGTACTATCATTGCCTTTTATCTACTCAACATGTACATACAACAATTAACGTCATGTGTTCTTACACATTAATTAATATAAGATAAGACAAATATATTACTGCAAGTATATATGTAGTATAAGCATACAATTATATAGAATTGTAAATATATGTATCGTTCCTTCATTACTTTTTTTTAATTTTCTTATAATTGCTAAAATAATTATAAATTTTAAAAGGTTCATATATTACTAATTAAAAATCAGCGTTATTCACTAAAGAAAGAGAGATCATCTAAACATGATTCAATCGAAACAAGTTTCAAATGATTAAAATCATTATTGATTTCGTTCATTAACATAAATTTGAAATTTCAGCACAAGTACCATTGTATATTATTGACAATTTTATAATGTGTATATATATATGAAAAATCTCAGATCTTATATCTCCAGACTCTTATATCAGATATCAGATATATTATAACATACTTTAGAAAAAATACATGTTTTTATTTAAGTTATTAAATTTATCATTATTAAATTTTCTCTTTTTGATTTTTGTCTAGAAATATTAATTATTATATGTATGTTATTTATATTTCGAATTTTTTTCTTTTTTCTTTGTATGTTTTGATATATATATTAAACAATTCTTATTTTCTGCTGTATACAATGTTTACAATTCAAATATCTCATCTCTTTCTATACATTTATTTCTACTCTCTGTATGCTTTAAAAAAAAGAAAGAACAGTTTATAAAGCTAACTTTCTTTTTTCATTCTTCTTTTCTTACCTTAAATGGATATTTTTCTTACCTAGGATACCACATTCTTCCCTCTATTGTTTACAAGAATTTAGAAACTAAATTGTCCCATGCTTCTCCCATTTAGTTTCTCAAGATAAAGAATCAAAGGTCATTTGAACGAAAATATTTGAAAATTCGTTAAACTGAAAATTACGCGTGTGTGCGTGTATATGTGCGCGTGAAGGGGATCCGGTGACGGTCCCCCTTCACGCGCATGCGCGCCTCGCCTCGGCCGTCTCCGGCGCCGCTCGAGCTTCCTCGTGAAAGCACGACGCGCGCGATTGGCCGACTTGCCGTCCGCACGGCGGGGGATAGCGAATCAGCGGTCGCGTTACACGCTGGGCATGGTGTGTTTACCCGGTCGCCTGGAGGCACCTCCATTGCGACATCAGATAGGTATTAACATCATTACCAGACAGAAGGAAACATCTAGGTACGGACGTACTCGCGCGTCTCAATTCCACCTTTACCACCATGGGTGAGACCGAGAAGCAGCCCGAACAACCCAAGGCTGTCCAGCAGAAGATGGTCATCGGTGAGTAAACGCGCTTGCATTTATTATCGCGCGCGCGGCGATTTTCCGCGCCGATAAATGCGACGAAAAAATTCCGCCGCGCGTTCCTCCGCCCGTAATGGCGTCCGCGCTCTCCCTCTCTCTCTCTCTCTCTCTCGCTCTCTCTCTCTCTCTCTCTCTCTCTTTCGGCGGCGATCACGTCCGACAGAGGCCATGTGGCCGGGAGGAAAAATCGCGCCGAAATTTCCCCTCGTCGAGTCCCTCCTCCGGCTTCCTCGACGGAGTCCTTCCTGGACGAAGCGCGTCCTCGACGAGGCGACGCCGAGACGCGGCCAAACGCTCTCCCATTTCCGACGTCGTCCATTTTCCCATCAGCTGATGCTCGCTCGCTGAATCTCCTCTCGTCCGATCGATTTTCGCCGACATCGCGCGTTCCTCGTCGCCTCGTCGCGTGATCTGGAGACAAAAAAAAAAAAAAAAAAAGGGGGGGGAGGAGAACACTCGCGGGTGCCGAGAATCGACGTCGACGAAGGCCTCCCCCCGGGAAACGGACCCGGGATCCATCCGGGGCGGATATCGATCTTTTTCCCTTCCGGAGTGACCGCGCCGGGGATCCGAGATATCCGGCGCCGCGCGCGCTCCCCACGTTTTCGTTACGTAAGCGCGTCGTAGCCGCGTGCTTTTTGCAGCCAGCGTACTGCAATTGCGCCTTCAAAACTCGCCGGATTGCATCTCGCTGTTATCCGCCGGTCGAAATTGCTTCGTACGTCTGAGTACGTAGAGAAGGGGGTGATGTCTTGAGATTCGGGCGATAATATTTTATCCCTTTTAGCCTTTGTTTCCCGGAACAAAAAAGGATCGTTGAAGGTTAAATTTGACCGGGGATATTCGAAAATTCAAATCTAAATCGAACGTGGCCTCATTGGGTATCTGGAAAAAGTCGTACGAATTTATTCCACTCCTCTAAAGAGAGCTTGTGTATGAGAAATGTGATATGAAAATTTGAAAAATGTTGCAAAAGTGCCAAAATTTATACGCACTTATATAAGTTTTAGCTTTTTAATTTAATTGAAATTTTGTATCGTTCAAAAGACAGGCGTCAGTTTTAAATTCATACGTGTATATCTCGTTAAATGTATTGTACGTGCTTAATTAATTATTTAAGCCCTTAATTAATTTCAGCGTTACATAAATCCTGTTGTGAATATTATTTAACGACGCGAAGAAAATTATTACGATTTTCAATCTGAGGAATTTCGCGAATATCGTTGGATCTATCGTTGTGACACTGATTTCGACCTTTGTTTGGGTTATACTGCTTCAAGGTCGTGTGTAACTGTTATTAAGATAGTCTTATCATATTTTCGCCGAGCAAGAGCAAGCTACATATATTATTTCATATGTGTTAAATAATCTAGAATTTTATATATATATATATATAATAAATTATTATTTTATTATATTACTCTTAAATGAAATTTATTTTTGTCGGAAATTTTCAAATTTCAGACAGTTTTTCTAATTTTAAGATCTATAAATGAATTTACTTAAAAATTTAAAAATGAAAAATGTAGATTAATTATCATTCTAATCACAAAAATCACTGTTCTTTTGAGAATTATTTTTTTTGACACGATTGAGTATTTACTTAATTTCTGCTACTTCTCATGCATTATTTCTAGAAATATTAGTCACGTTATAAAAACAGTATATGGTGTCATTATATTTCGATTTCGAATAGTGATGTGTTTGGGTAAATATATGATAAGTTTGTTCCGTTAAACGTGTTATATTTCCTTCCTCAAGGTCGCTTTCACAATTTAATAATAATAATAATAATAATAAATACACATGATATCTGGAACTCAACGTTTTTCCTTTTCGTGCTCTCCTTGAATATTTTGAATAATTTCTCTCATAATTAAATTTCTTTTTTATTTTTTATTTATATGTTATATTTAATTAATGACACATTTTTATATGTTATGTTTAATTAAAAAAGACTCACACAAAGTGTAATATAAATATTTTAAAATGTTTAACAAAAAAGGAAAAAAAAAATATATATATATATATAAATTAAAGCACATGCACGAAATTTTTTCCTATCAATTTATATAAATACTCGCATGCCCAGCACTTGAAATCATAAATTTTTCTTCTATTTCAGCAAACAAAGTGACCGGGACTGTGAAATGGTTCAACGTCAAGAGTGGCTACGGTTTCATCAATAGGTCAGTCATTGTATTATGCCATTTTATATTCTTATACAACTGATTTTTCTTTCTCTTTTTATTATTTTTCGATTATACTTGCAATGCCCGTCATTTTACACAATACTAAATAGGATAGACAATAGCATATATCTATTTGTATGGGTGTCCCGAGTAAGGATTAGTTATATACTATTTTAATTTGAACGCTCATTTTCCATTACTAACTTGCCACTGTATATTAACTGCTCCGTCTTTCATAAATGCACACACACATACGCGTATCTAATTATCTTTCTCAATGTTGCATTCTCTTATCCGTGAGAACTATATGTCCAGAATTGTATTTTTTTTTCACTTATATCACGTTTATCGAATAAATTATGCGATTTCCGTCATATGTCATCGCTTGAATAATAATAAAATTATTCAAGCGATTATTCCTTGGGAAAATTTTAGCTCATGTGTTAAATCTGGTAGTCAACGAGCACGCTCGTTGCTTCTATAACAGTATGAATCGGGTCAGTCGTTGATAACTTAATGTCTATATGTATATTTTTTTTTATATTTTGCAAATATTTTTATAAGATTATTAAAAGATTAAATAGATATATAAAACATAAAATTAAAAATATATTAATTTAACAGATAAACTCATTTAATATTTATCAATTTATTAAAGCACCATTTCTTTAAACATATTTGCTTTCTCAATGAACAAGGCATTCCATTATCATCAACGATTCATTAACATCAACAATATCAAACACTCCGCTCTTGTAATTTTCTTATTCCATTCCGAAATTAACGAACTCATGAACGTGTGGTGAATTGATCCTCGATCGATCGGTTTTTATTATTTTATCGCGCTACGAATGTAAAATTTAGAGAAAGACTTTCCAGACTAATTGATAACGATTTTAACGGACAAAATAGCGGTCTCTAATATTAGGAAAATCGTTCCTCTCTCCCCGCTACAGGTTTGACCTGCAACCTCGACCTGGCACTCTGCCGTACGGAAAATAGACGCTTCATTCGGCACGTGCACAGTCCGTAGAGTCGGTTCCTCGCTATTTCGAGGTCCCTCTATTCATCTGGCCGAGGGCCAGAAAATTTTCGCGCATGCTCGCGGAGGAGATGCTCCTGCTTTTACTGCGTATTGTATACACGCGGAACTTTTGCGCGCAAACAATGAGGCTTTTCGCGGGAATTTCACGATGGAAAAAAAATTTACGTCGAGATGATAAAAGGGGATCCAGGGCGTCTGCTCCCTGGTGAAACATGAAAAACCTGGAAATTTTTTTGTATCTGGAGAAATCAGGGAATTCTCATGGAATTTTATTGCGATTCAAGGACTTTAAAAAATAATTTTTTTTAATAATTTTGCTCTTACATCCGCCAAAATATATTATAAATATCTATCTATCTCTGTTTATATATATTCAATAGCTTAACAAAATATTGAATATGCAATATATTTTTTTTTTATTTTTTCCTTTAATAATAAAAAATAAAAATGTTATACAAGTTAATTTTTATCTTAACAAAAGCTATTTAATTTTTTTCAATACATTTGCAAATCTTGCACTGGAAACTTGAGTGACTTTGTGTTTTTCTTTTATATGAATGAAAAACATTAGGAAACGCATATAATAAAAAAAAAAAAAACTTATTTTAGGAAATTGTACCAGAAAATCTTTAAAATATTCTCTTTACTTAGAATTTTGAATAAAAATACCTGGAAGGCCAGGGAATTTTCGGGAGAATCTTTTTACAAGATTTAAGTAGACACTCTGAGATCTTTTTTTTTTTTTCACTTTAGATTAGGATTTCGACACACGTAGAGGCGAAAAACGGTTTCGCACGACCGTTTTCAGGTACGAAATTTTTTAGCTTACTAGCTTGCACTTGAGAACTCTCGAATGCACTTTCACTGACGCTAGCCGGTATTGTAAAATATTTGAGAGAAGGCTGTTACGATACAACTATTTATAAATATAGAACGCTTTCGTTGAACTATTCCAGCGATTCTTGTATTTTAGTTGGATTTTTGTCTGTCTTCTGAGAAAATATAAAAACACGAGTAGCTGAATTTTTTTTTTTTTTTTTATAATTTATAATAAAAAAACGCAATTCATAGTAAGAATTTAATTTATACAAATTTTGGATTTAGTTTTTTATATTTTATATATGTCTTTTTTACTGATTGAAATTTATTTACGGCAACAATTTTTTGTAAAGATATAAATTTATTAAAATACTTGTAAAAAATGTTAATTATTAAAATAGATATTAATTTTTTAAAATGGTATAAAAAATATAAAATTGTATTGATTATATAAAATTGATTTCTTGATTGATTTCTTTTCACGATGTCGCGATGTAATATTAGAAATCTTAAAATATATAAGAAATATATAAGAGAAAAAGCCATTTTATACGGTGAGTGTCTAACAACAGTTAATATTAGAAGCGAACGTATTTTGGGCTTACTCGAAAATTATTCAGAGACATTTCCGCGGGACAAATTTAGAAAATAATACATGAAGTAAATAAAATAAGAATCTCCGTATTTGTATAACCGTAATAAATTTCATCGAAAATAAATAATCCTTGTAGAGACGACAGATCCATTGTTCATTCGACGAGTTTACCTCGATTTCGGTGAACTCGACTACCACAATGGAAGAGCAACTTCCGTCTCGATACCCATTGAATCATGCCTATTCGGCATCGATACATATTCCGAGACGTACATCAAAATTCGACAATATAGATATTATCTGATAAAAGACCAGAAAAGTGCACACTCAATATTATTTATGATAAATTAATATGAATCCAGGGAATCTTTACTTCTTGGAAAAACATGAAAAATCTGAAATTCTTAGAGAATTTTTTTGTATTTGAAGAAATCAGGGAATTCTTATGGAATGTTATTGGTATTCAAGAAATTAAAAAAAATTCTTTTTTTAATAATTTTGCTCTTATGCTAAGCAATAAGTAATCCGCTAAAATATATTATAATTATATATCTGTTTATATATATTCAATGTCTTAACAAAATATTGAATGTAATACATTTTCCTTATTTTCCTAATTTTTAGGGATAAAAAATAAAATGTCATACAAATTAAAAATTTTTATCTTAATAAAAGCTATCTACCTTTTTTTAGTACATTTGTAAATTTAACATTCGAGTGGCTTTGTATTTTTTCTTTATATGAAAAACATTGAATAATAAAAAAACTTATTTTAGAAAATTGCACCAAAAAATATTTAAAATATTCCTTTTATGTGTAATTTTGAACAAATATTTGGAAGATCAGGAAACTTTTTTACAAGATTTGAATAGGCACTCTGTAATCTGTAATTGATATATATAAGAAAATAAAAAAAAAAAAAAAAAGATTTGGACGCAAGAGTATTGTTCAATTTTTAGCGATTGTAATCTACAAAAATACATCTTTGTAAAAATAAAAGTGTATGACGTTGCAATTTTTATTTGGAAATATCGATTTCCATTAGTTCGGTGATTTGGGAAAAAAAAAAAAAACAGCCTTATTTGATCTTTGCGTTTTCTCTATATATACTTGATTTACCTTTTGTTAATTGTGTAACGGCGAGAGGGGAAAAGAGAGGGATGGTGTCTAGTCTTTGTAGCAGCTGGTATACATTTGTGTATAGGCTTTTGTGTATTTCTCCCTTGATTGTGTGCGCGCAGTCAAGGGTTCGACGACCTTTCAACTCCATGCTTTACTACGCAGCTTCATGGATTCCGATTACGTCCGCACGCTCGCGAATTCATGCGTGGGACATACATATTCGCGACGTACACGCGGTGTATTGTGTACACGCGTGGAACTTCGTAGAGAATGAACGTTGTTTTGCACCGATACAATTAAATCAAATTTCCATTATATGCTATGATATATATACATAATAAACAGATGGACGTGATTATTCCGCTTTTCAACGATTTAATAAGGTCTCCATTTTTTTTTTCATTTTTTTTTTGCAGATATAAATTGCAAACGCGGTTGGTAATTTAAATTTAAAATTAAAATGTAATATTATGATTTTTCTACTATTGCAAACTATGAGAAGAACAAAATGATTTTTTTTATATATATATTCTAAAATTATTAAAGAAATTAATTGACTTTTATATACATATTTAATCGATCTCAATTAGCATTAAAAATATGACATCGATCGTTTAATATAATCGTTTGTCTTGATTGTTTCAGAAATGATACCAAGGAAGATGTATTCGTCCATCAGGTAAGCATTTTTGCATTTAATATTAATTATGATATTTAATTCTCAAGATGTCAGCGATGTATCTCAATGTTACGTATGTAATTGCAGTCGGCAATCGTTAAAAATAATCCGAGGAAGGCCGTACGTAGCGTCGGAGATGGCGAGGTTGTGGAATTTGACGTCGTCATCGGCGAGAAGGGCCACGAAGCCGCAAATGTCACCGGTCCAGCGGGTGAAGCAGTGAAGGGCTCGCCCTATGCCGCGGATAAGCGTCGTGGATATCGCGGTATCCATTGGGTGTACCCGAGACGTGGCAACGGCCGACCTCAGAATCGTAGACCACGTGAAGGCCAGGAAGGTTACGATCAAGGTATATATTGACGGATCATTTCTATCTACATTTTTGCTTGTTCTTCAAGAACACGAGAAGAACAAGAGAAAGTAACTTTTTTTAATATAAATTAGGTGAGGGAAAGAGCGGTGATGATGCAAATCCGACCGAGGGCCAGGCACCGCAGCAACAGCGTCGCTATAGGTTGCGGCGTCATTACGATGGTTATTATCGCGGAGGACGGCGTTCTGGGCCCGCTCCCGCACAGCAGGGAGAGAATGCTGGCGAAGGTGGTGAACAAGTGGAAGGAAACGGCGAGGGTAATGCCCCGCCGCGCGGTGGCGGTCGTGGACGCGGAGCTCCGTCACGACGTTACTTCCGCCGTAACTTCCGCGGGGGTAGAGGTGGCGGTCCGCCACGACGTCCTCGCAGCCAGGATGGCCAGGTGAGGGTTAGTATCTCTAACTTTCACAGTCATTCCAGCTTTCCCGGACATTACAACAACTGATAACGCGAACAAAAGTATCGAATCACGCGTTTCATTTCAAAAATTACAAAATGTATATAGACATTCCAAAGTTGAAAAACGAAATGATTCGAGAAATGATATTTTGATTTTGGAGAATATTGTATATTTGAATTAGATTCTTTATAGCGATAAAATATTCTTTCTTTATTATCAAGGCGATTCGAGATACGTGATCTCGAAATTGTAGATACATTCTCTCTGTACACTTCTTATCTACAATCTATTTAAATAGTTTTGGTGTATGTTATGATTTCTATTACACACATTTCTTGAAGATTCACTATCCTCGATTGCTTGCGCCTCAATGATATATATTGTCCCTTTATTATTTTTCTCCGACAGCGCAGTGCTGTGTATTATTACACGGTAATTAATGTAAACGCGCATTTCAATTTTGCATTTTTGGTATAAATAATGAATAAAATTTTAAGTCTGAACTTAGTTGTTTAAATCTGCACGGTGTAGTATCCTTATTACCATAAAAAAAAAGAAACTTAATAATATCATCTTTACAAAGACATTGTATTTGGCTTAGATGCACTCTTTCGTTCCTAGAAATTATGTTTATATATTTAGCAAGGATATATAGAGATTCTGTAATCTCCCTTCTCTTGTATAATAGAGATGCATTATTCACGCACGGAGTATGTGTCCTGTTTGTTAACGATTTCCGTTTCACTTTGTGCACTTTGTACAAATAAAGCAGAGATAGCCACCAACGAAATTTTCTGTAATCGTCAAAACCCTCGGATAGCTGTTATAAAGATTAGATACATATTGTAAAAAAAAAAAAAAAAAAAAAAAAAAAAAAAAAAAAAAAAAAATTAGGTGACTGACGACGGTGAAGCTATTGGCGAGAATGTCGATAATTCGCGAAGAAATCCACGACCACGTTACAGACGACGATTAATACGACAACCTCGTGCGACTTCGAGCCAACAGACAAACAGAGTAGAGAACTTGCCATCCTCGGGCAATCGCAAGTCCCCCAATCCCACTTCCTCCTCCGTAACTTCCCTTCGATCACAAGTCGCCGATATTCCTCCTGAATCTTATGATAAATCTATCAAGGTATTTTTGATTCTTCTCCTTCCTATTCAAGACAATATATCTCGCGTAAACATATTTTAACTTCTTTACGGATTCTTTATGAAAAATTATAAATGACGAATTTAACTTAATACATTTGCATATAATTTCATGAACTACAGTGAAGATATGTCTACACGTCTTCATTGTAAAAAATAAAACGCTTGCTTTACGAAAATCTGCAAATCATCAACATTATTTTAATTAATTTCGTCTATATATTACATCTATAAATCTATATCCATTTCTGTGTCAATTGATTGCTTGTTGACATTTATTTCTTTCCTTCTATGCATTCGACAAGACACTTCAAACACGAATCATAATCAAAAGTTCTACTTTGACATTTGCGCGAAGTATTGAAACATTAAATTATAGTATTCGCTTTTATTTCCACTCGACATTTACGAAAGCTTTTAATTATGACTCTCCGAGTGCGCGAAATCTATCGACGAATACAGAGCGGTAGCGCTTAGCACACACTGTTTGCACGTGTCTTTTTGTACTCTTTTCAGTCGGAGCAGAAGTCGGATGCACCTAAAGATTCAGATGCACCTGCCGCGGCCCCTGCTCCACAGGTAACGGCGCTTTATATTCTCTTCTTTTCTCAATCTTGCAGGAGCTCGTCTCGGTTATCGCAGTTTCTTACGCACTTACACTTTCAAGCATTAGAGGTGTGATCGACAAAGTAGACGTTGAGATTTATTTTTCTTGCGCTGTTTTTCTGGACTTTCTTACTTTTGTTCTCGTTATCTCCTACAAAGAATTGCATTTTTTTTTCCTTACTTGCAGCATCGTAAAAAGAGATGGACGAAAGCAAAGATATAT
>JBCEZX010000008.1:5395565-5406316 GCA_039654345.1 Cataglyphis cursor | reverse complement strand
GACAGCGTGACTCCACCTCTCGCTTAGATGATGCTTTTGTTACTAAGAGACGTACACAAGTAATCCGTCGTACATGCTTGTCGATACCGGCCTACTGCTTTCCAACGCGCTCATTAGCTCACATATTTTAATTAATAACGCAAAAAGTATTGCGAATTTTGCAAAATGGTATAGGACTTTTCGACTCAGTTTGGTCCAATCTATCTTCATACTTCGGGTGTGTGAAAATTTTTAGGACACCCTGTATATATATTGTTATGAATAAATTTCTTATAGAGAAATAATTGCCGACAGTCGTGCGATGTGGATCGAGAATGGAGATTGTCTTTGAATTCGCCAGTTGTGAAAAATGGCACATAACGTCAAGTTTTTGAGAAAACTTCAGTCAAAGTTGCTGAAAGAGGTGTTTTTGATACTTTTGCGTGAGTTACATCTTTCGGGACGTGCTTTAGAAAGTGACAACTTAAAATAAAGTTCAAGCCTTATACCTTATGATAAAAGTGTCAGAAGTCTCAGGCAGAAAAGATTCTCTTGAAAAAAAGTGGTCGAAACATAGGAAATTTCTATCGCAGAATCTTCCAATCAAACGTCAATTGTCCGTTATTAAAATTTTTTTTTGTAACAAAAATAACGAGAAACTACTTCAATTTCTTAAGTGATAGCGACCACAAAAACCTACACATATCATCCACTTTCATGATTTGAATAATTTTTCAAAAATTTGATACGCCATTTTGGATCCTCCATTTTTAATTTTGAAATTTCAACACGTGATGATTCGTGATGAGTGACCAGGCAAATGTATACAATCGACTTTCAGGATTAGAATAATTTTTTTAAAAAATTTAGTAGCGGACAATTGGAGAGATTTCTTATGTTTCAACAATTTTTTTTTCAGGAAAATCTTTCTGCATGGGACTTTTGGCATTTTTTTTTTTATCATATAGTATAAATTTTAAATTTCATTTTAAACTGTTATTGCTTTCTGGAGTATAACCCCATCGAAAGATATAACTCATGCAAGCAAAAATATCAAAAACGCCTATTTTAGCAACTTTTATTGAGATTTTTTTCAAAAACTTGACGTGATACGCCATTTTTAGCCAGATTCGTAATCAGCGCTAAAAAAAACCTACCAGAAATATCTCGATAGAACTTAAGGCAAATTGAACAGTGTCATCTGCAAGACACGAAATGTCAGATTCCTTATTTGCTCTAGGAAATCCTTAGAAAAGAGCCTAAAATTCGATTGCGTCGAATGTGAAGCTAGTAACTTCTCTCTCTTTCTCTTCTGTTGCTTGGAATCTCTGAATCACCATTCAACTTTCTTTATCAATTATTTATTATTTAATTACTGGTTGTCTCTTTCACGTAGAGTCGCAAAAATTCTTTCGCGCCAAGTGACACAACGCGGATGGAAGCGTCGCGGATTCGCCGTGGGGGGTAGGGGGGTTGAAATAACCGGAACGCGCGCAAGCCGCGTAATGAATTTCAATTACGCCGCCGCGCGCAATAATTCGCTTATATGCGAAGCACCCGTAATTTCGTCTACGCGCCCGAAACGCGAGTTCCCCAAAGTCGCGACATTTGTACGCCGTTGCGCCGTCGCCCCGTTTGTTCTACGTGACTCCGCGCTTAAATGCCCGCGCGCCCGCGTTGGCCGTAAACCGCGTGAGGGGGAGAGACGACGACGCAACGTCAATTGCCGTGGCGAGTTAACCCCGATTAGCCCCCACAGAGATCTCTTCTCACAGTCGAAGCCAATAAAGCTCGTTCCCTCTCGAACAAATCATTCGCCGAAGTGCCTCAATTACGACGAAGAAACAACTTCTCCCTTTTCTTCATCTTCTTCTTCTTTCCCCCGCCGCCGTCCCTCCCCCCCCCTGCCCCCTCCCTTTCACGGGACATCAAACCGTGACGTCAATAATGTGGAACGAATGAATCATGCATGAGACGAGGAAATAGATTCTCGGATGTTCCTTCCGTTTCGCGCACGCACGCACGCCCGCATTAATATTCCTGTTGCGCGAATTCTCAGAAGACTCCCGGGTCTTGTGCAGAACCGTAAAGCCATAAAAGGATTGAAATCGGTATAATTTTCGACGTGTTCAATTTTCGATGTAGCAGAGGGGGGGGGGGAAATATATCTTGGCGCGAGTGGAGAGAAATAAAGAGACTTTATGTATGTAAATTAGTAAAAAGAGAGAGAGAGTGAGAGAGAGAGAGAGAGAGAGAGAGAGAGAGAAGCCCTTCGTTAATTCCTTGGACAGTTAAACTCGTTATCGATAAATCGTACCTTGATCGCGATGATTTAACGCCCCTTCGTAGAAATGAAGTTTCGCCTCTTGACGCGTCGTGAATTTTCGATACGCCCGAATGAGTTCAAGCTAGTAACACGCAAGAAAAGTAAATGTGCTATGTAAGGCTGCGAACTACAAGACTCAAGACAAGAGATAAAATGTGTTTGTAAAAATATTGTATTGATATTGAAAATTTTTGGAAACTTAAATCGCGATCTTGAGTGAATCTTGGTAGCAACAAAAATCTCGTCTTAATTTTATTAAGAGCTTTTATGTAATCGATAATTATTTTATTAATTTATTAATTATTTTTATTTAATACTGAGCAATTGTTTAAAATAATATTTAACAATATGTAATATAATAATTTAAGATAGTACTATTTATGTCATTTGTTTATTTTCCATAACACTACACACACACACGCGCGCCCAAAGTTTTGTGCAGTTAAATAATTGTGTAAAATTTTATATTATTTATTTTGTTTATTATATTGACTGTCTCTGTTAATATAAATATTTTCATCTATTAGTTAAAATTTTTAAACATTTAAGTATGAATAATGTAGCGATTTTTTTCTCATCTAATTTACATACAAATATACATATCTTAGCTTTTTTTAAAAAATCAATAACCTTGACAATCTTAGTCTTAATTTATTGTTTTGATAATATTAGGACTAAGATTATCAAGATTATTCGTTTTTAAAAAAAAATCTAATATATGTACATTTGTATGTAAATTAGATGAAAAAAAAATCGCTATATTATTCAGACTTAAAAAATAAAAAAAGATTACTTTTATTAATAGATAAAGAACATTTATATTAACAAATTTCAGTTTCTTTCATCAAGACTAGTCTTGATATCTCGTGTAACTTCAATGCAAAGATTATCGCGTACGAAGATTAAGCTTAGCGAGCGACAAAAAACGCGAGTTTTCCATCAAACTCGCGAAAAGTGCCAAGTAAGTTACGAAGCGGCGGCCGGATATATCGAAAATACATTGCAAAGTATAAAGCCGCGGCAGCAGCGGCTACAGCGCGGGTTCTTATGAATACTTTATAAGCATCGCTCTCTTATATATTCGCCATCGTGTACCTCTCCGACTCACCTCCGGCTGTGTGATCCCCGGCCGCCCCCCCCCCCCCCGGGGGGCAATTTCTCGAGCGAAACTGCAGCCAACGGTTACGCGACGCGTATAATATCGTCGCGACCTTGCTCGTTTCGTGCGACAGGCGAATGCGGCAGCGAAATGCAAATCGCAAGAGAGACGTCACTTCGCCGCGACAATGACGAGGAGAGGAGAAATCGTTCGATCTTCTCTTACGGCGCGACGCGACGCGACGCGACGGTGCGGGACGACCGAGGAGAACGAGGTTTATTGAGGCTTTAAGCCAGAGGTACTCCATTAGTGCCAAGGAATAGTTTGTCAAAGCGCGATGCATTTGCATAATTGCCGCGCGCGTCGAATAATTATGCGCGTATCCATTAGATAATAAAGTCGAAGTAAAACTTTGCGAGAGCGATTTCCATTTCTGTGTGACAGATGCCAACCAGTCAAGTGTCATGTTCAATCTCTCTCTCTCTCTTTCTCTCTTTCTCTCTCTCTCTCTCTCTCTTAAGTCTCTCCGGCAGGTGCATTACCTGCGCACAGCCGAGTAATTTATAGTGGCTCGTCAGCATAATTTGCACGTGTATCTGCTAAATACGAACCGTTAAATTCGTAATCGTATTTATGCGCGGCGCTGAAGTATTCGCGCGTATAGTATGTATATGTACATGCACTATCGTATCTCGTCTCGTGAACGTTGGCAATGTAGGCGCGCGGATCAAAGACAAGCAATAACTTGGTACCGTCGGTTCGGGGCCGTCGTTTGTCAAGACGCGGCTCATTTGCATACTAATCATGCTCCTACGTCGCGGCAGCATGAGTCGTGAGAGTATTGAGCGAGCAGAGAAATCGGCAGTAAATTTTCGACGATTATTCCCTAACGTTGCACAGAGTGCAGCAGAGATTTGATATTTTATATCTATCGACGTTTTTTCTTTTTTTTTTTTATTTATCTCTATTAATCTTTTTCCGCGCGAAAATTGTGATTTCGATCTGTCGCGAATTTTCAAAAACAGCACCCGCATTTGTCACTTTTCGCGATATTTCTTTCTTTATCACACAACATCTAAATCGATATCAATACATTGTTGAAAAGTTTTGTTTTCTCGTTAAGGATGTTCTGGGTGTACAATAGTAGCAAAAAATTGTCAAAATTAAAAAGAAAACACGTTCCTTACGTTTATACTGTGTGAAAAATTAAAAAAACAAATTCGAGTTATGAAAAAAATTAAAGTATCACAAAATATGGATTTTGACGTCTTCATAAAAGAAAATAGTTGTAATTAATATTTTTCCTAATTTATGGCAAAAACTTTTGATCGTGAATATCCTCTGAAATCAACTGCAAGAAGCAATGAAAAACGAGTAATTTGCAGAAAGAGAAAAAGAGGCAGATAATATTTTTCTACAATTTTTAGTAAATAACTTTTAAACGAAATTAGTGAATCTAAATCAAGTTTTGCACAAATATTTATTGAAATTTCCTTAATATATGTGAAAATTTTTATTTCATTGATAATATTTTTTCTTTGTCAAATTTGTCAACAAGTGCTACAATAGGCGATTTTCCATAAGAATCAATAGTAAGTTTAAATTTAAATAACTTCCAAACCTCTAAGAGAATTGTGCTTAGTTTTTGCACAAATATTCAGAAGAAATAGTAGAAACAATCTATGAAATTTAATGCTTTTGTTAGTATTTCGATATACGTCACATACATCCTTAAAAAATATGCCGGTTAAAATTTTTGTGTTAAATATTTAACACGTTCTTGTGTTAATTTAACATATTATCGTGTTAATTGAACTCAAATGTTAAATTAATAAAATAAGGGAAAAAAATTGTAAAAATAACACAATGTGCACTTATTTTTAATAGATATTTTAATAAATACGTTTCGTATTATTAGTGACAGAGTTAAAATACACAGAAAAAAAAATTATTTTATTCTACAATAAGAGCGATAGTAACTACAGACCAACATTTTTCCAAGTTAATTTTGTCATTAAAAATATGTAGATTTTACGCAAAATATTTATTTCTAATTATTATGAAGTTCGCATTCATTTTGAAGTATCAACACAGTATTAGTGTCACCATTTAATAGTTTATTTTATTTTTGAGCTAAACAGACACGTGGCCGATTCCCCTCAGTGAACTTCGCGAAGCGCGAAAAGCTCGCTCGCTTCGTCAGCGTCGACGTGTCGAGATGCAGTTTGTCAAAGTCCGATATATTTGCATAATTCAACGAGCCGCGCCGGCATACACTTACGAGAGTGCACGTCGGGATAACGCGCTCAATTTATGATCACTTTTGCCCCGCCGAGAAAAGCGTCGATATCAGACGGGGATAGAAGGTAACTTGTCGACCTCACCTCGTTTCTCGGCGGAGGAATTCGTTATAAGATGACTGCCGCGGCGCGCGGCGGAAGTCGAAGATCGACCATCTCTCTCGGAAGGAGCCGAGGGGAGGTGGGGGAGGGGGAGGGAAGGGGAAGGGAGGGAGATATCGTGTTTCCGCGAGGCGCACGATGCGTTTGCATAATTTACCCAGCTGATGGACGCAGCTGGGATATAAACTTTGCGCAACAATCTCAAAATTAAATCTGCAACGACTTTTAGCACATTGCGGAGAACGACACGCTCCGACGTCTAAGGAAATTTGTTGCGACGGTTTAAACGATGTTTAAGAAATGCAGCGGAAAATGTATGCGTGTCCCTTATCCGCGATAATATATAGAGTGTCCGATAATATAATACGGGCCAGTTTATGTGGGGGGGGGGGGCGTAAACGTTTGGTAAATATTTGATGTACTAACGCTTCGAAGGCCCCGATTGTATTATTAAAAACAAGATGAGAGATTGCGCAAATTAGAAAACTTGCATATTGCTTCTTTATTATTTTATTTCACTCACAAAGCTTAAATTTCTTAAAGCAAGTTTCTTAATTTTGGCTTTTTTATAGAGGAATATATCTCCAAAATTGCGAAAGTTAGAGTTTGTACAGACATTTCAAAAAATTCAAAATTTTATAAAAAGGGAACCCTTTCACTGATCCTCAACAAATTCAATATCAATTATCCTTTAAGGATACTCTATTTATATAAAAAATCTATTTATATAAAAAAATTTAACCCGATATTTAAAATATACAAAAGTTAGTGTCTAGAAACATTCCTCAGAAAATTCAAAATTAAAAAAAAATGAACCTTTTCATCGATCTTCAAATTCACTACCAACCATCTTTTAATGATATTCTTATGTAAAAAAAAATTTAATCCGATATTTAAAAATTTACAGAAGTTAGAGCGCCTACAAATATTCCTCAAATAATTAAAAAAAATGAACCCTTTCTCCAATTGTCATCAAATTCAATACCAACCATTCTTTAATGATACTCTATTCATTTTTAAAAAATTTAAAAAATTGCGGAAGTTAAAGATTGTGCAATATACATTACATACATACACACATACATACGGAAATTTTTTTAAATATTATTTTTTGACGTTTTGGAATATTTTAAGCACATTAACTATAGCAAGCTAAGGAAAAAAATTGTCAGGAAAACAAAGCTTCCTCTATAAGGGAGCAAAAGAAATTGAACTGTGAAAAACTCTTATTTAATCTAATCTAATCGTCAGGTAAAATACGGGTTTACTCGCGTGGCGGACAATTTGCAGACACCTTAAATAGATCAAAGATTGCCAGCGTTAATCTCTCGTGATTGATGGCCAAACTTTCTATCGTTATCATTAATCGCAAGCTCGATTTAAGCCTCGTCCGACTTGGGCGAGAAATTCCAAGTGGATTAATACCTTGAGGCGTCTCATAAGGTACGAGAAACAACCGGGAGGGGCGAGGGCGAAGAATTTGCATGCCGGGCGTTTAACTTCTCGGCATCCGCGCATTAGATAAACAGTAGCCTATCCACAACGTACTGGCCTTGGGGCTGTCTTGACGCGTAGCTAATTGCGTTTTCCAGATGCGGAAATCCCGGGACTTTGGAAAACCGACCTCCGGAGCTCCTCCTCCTCCTCCTCCCTCCCTCTCTCTCTCTCTCTCTCTCTCTCTCTCTCTCTCTCGAAACTATTTTAGAGTTAGAACGACAAATACTCCGCTCGAGAAGCAATTCCGTGTGCGATGTCGAGTCGGGCTACTTAGCGTGAGTAATGCGAATTTTCCAGCAAACACTCGATCGTCTAGCGAATCATGGAAACGCAGCTTTCGTCTTGATCATCAGTATTAAAAATTATTATCGAAACAATTGCGGGGAGAAGCATCCTTATCAGATTACGCACGCGCGTTTTCGAGATATCAAGGTTGTTCGGAGAGGGCTCGGCACTAAATTTCATTTGCCAAATTCGAAGGTTAATATCGGCTGCACCTGCTTGTGTGTATATATGTGTGTGTGAGTGTGCGTGTGCGGGACGATCGATTATTTCGGCCTCGTAAATCCCGACCTTAAGCATCAGAACGCGCGCGCGAGGGAGGGAGGAAGGGAGTTAGAGAGAGAGAGAGAGGGAGAGAGAGGAACGCAGTTAATTTTACGAATAGATTGCGCCCCCCGCTGGTGTATACTCCGTAAATCCCGCACTTACTTCCCAGCATCTGCGTTAGATTACGCGCCGGAATATTAAAGCGTCTCTCGCGCGAGTTGGTGCCTCCCTTAGCTTCGCTAAGTCGACTTGACCGGTGAGCTCCGACGCGGAAATCAGGAAGGATAAGAGAGAAGGCGGCGGAAGGGGGGCGGAGAGAGAGAGGGGGGGGTGGAGGAAAGGAGGGGGCGAGGTCGGGCGTGTAACGCGCGGCACGTTAACGGCGACGAGAAACGACGTCTCGAATCTCGGGCTCCGCGAGTTGGACGGCGATGGTCCTTTCGCGTTTCGTAAACATCGTAAACTGCGAATCATTGGAAGTGACAGGCGGACGGCCTGACTGTTCACGAAGAACTCCTCTCCGACGTCGCGACGTTGATAGCCCTTAACTTTGCGCATGCTAATGCGACATCCAGCGTGGCGGAGAGAAGGAAGAAGGAGGAGGAGGAGGAGAAAGTAAAGAGAGAGAGAGAGAGAGAGAAGGAGAGAGCCCCTGACAGCGCCGCAGCTACTTCCGCCATGGTTCTCGCGGACGGAACAATGAATATCCAGAGGAACAATGGTACGGGGGAAGCTGGTACAACGGGCAAAATCGTACCTTGTTAGGGAAATTTTAAGCGGACGATGATATCATATCATATCGCGCTCCGACGTTCTTTCCCCGTCAAATCGACAATGTCGAAGCAGCGAATTTCAAATATAAGTGATGAGAGAAAGAGAGATATTTCCTCGAGAGGATATTTCGTATTTCATCATTTGTCGTAATTTGTTAATATAAAAAATTATATATCCTTTAATAAATAAAAAAAAAAAAAAAAAGAAAATTAATCCTCAAACATTGGACACGTGGACTGAAAACGTCAAATCTAAAATTATGTATAATATAAATTAAATTAAATATTTTATCTAAGTAAAATTATTTAATAAAAAATAAATCAATAATAAATTAATAAATCATAAATAAATAATAATAAATTTATAAATAATTAAAAATAATTTCCTTATAATCTTTTCACAATCATATTTACGATTCATCACAGTTTATCAAGCAAGAAAAACAAAATGTGACATTTTAAGAAGAAGACTTTATTTTACGTACAGACTCTTATCATTATCTTGAAGAAAGAAGAATTTGAACGAAAATCGCGAGGTCGCGATCGAGACGTTACGCACACACACGCGTAAAATGATATAAAATGTAAACGCGTTCATCACACGTGCATTGTCGCCGTTGGAGACGTATCGTCTGCTTTCGTATTGTTTATGGTGAGTGGCGGTTGCAGCCAACAAGCGACTGGATGCCGCGCACGCATATACGGAAAAATAATGTTGACCATTTCCATAAAGTTCATCTCGCGCTCGCTTGCCAGAGAAGACGATACCGCCTGCCATCGCGGGACGCTATCTGAGTACGAACTCAAACTAGAGAGAAGGGTAAAACACAGAGGAAGTGGAGGAGGAGAAGGGGCGAGAGGAGGGGGAGGAGGGGGAGGAGACGAGAGTCTGAAATAACAGTCGAGTGTACTCGACGATGTAGCGTACAGAGAACGTGGAGAGAAACGCCCGCGCTATATCGTTTTTCCCATATACCTGCCAAAAGTTTATCTCGAGTTACGAAGTGGTTAGGACGTCGTCGAAGAAAACTCATTGAGAATGAGCGGAATCAAATGTCCCCCCCCCCCACCACCACCGCTTACTCTTCGGCCTCTATCCCCTCCCCACCCCCTCCAATTTTTCCCTCCCCGCTTTAATCTCCTTCTCCCCTTTATCCTCTCAATCGCTTTAATTTTTCCCATTACGGGCGTGATATCATTTAAACGAGCCGGCTTGTGATGATCGCTTGCGCGACAGTTTTGATTGCGGAGACTTCAATCGCGATCAAACGGGGCTTTTTAGGACCGCAAAGAAATTAAGAGGAATAAATTGGAAGAAGTAAAATAATTCTATAATTTTACGCGAGTAAGAGCGTATATGATTTGTGTACTTTATAATCCTTATTTTTTTATAATAAAAAAAAAAAATTTTTTTTCCGTTTTAAATTAATTTATATTACAGATTTTTCGCGAGGACTCGAAGAGAAGCCGTTTACAACGTCGGTTTAAAACGCGCTCGATAACAAAGAGACATTGTTACGGCTGCTCTCCTGCCAAACTGAATTCGAACCGCGAACAACCGCTCGCCGGATGTTGCGAGCCGAAGCATAATTGGCTAAATAAGCGCATAAGCCCGCGGCTTAACTTGCACTCAAGAACTCGTTTCGCATTTTCGCTCGCCGGGCTTGCCGCACCCGGGGAGGGATTGGGAACTTCGAAATTTGCGGCGCACGCCCGGTATACACAAGGTGTCCCGTTCATTCACGAATCAATTTGATTGGTTGAGTTGTTTTTAGCGATAATCATGTGAATTACCTTCTCTCTCTAGCGAGCTTGTATTAATTAAGTTCTCACAAATGATTTTACACTTTTGGAAAATTTGTGTTAAATTTAACATAGATTACATCGTTCCAAACAACCCATTTAAATTTTTGTCTCTTAATTTGGCATAATATGAATATGTTAAATAGTGACACTAACTATTTTACTACTGACATAATATATTACAACTATACTATATACAAGGTGTCCAAAAAATTTTGACATACCCGAAGTGCGAAGGTAGATTGGGTCAAACTGAGTCGAAAAGTCCTATACCATTTTGCAAAATTCGCAATAGTTTTTGCGTTATTAATTAAAATATGTGA